>JAMYWO010000447.1:0-25983 GCA_024220525.1 Cochliopodium minus | reverse complement strand
TTGTCAAATATAGAAGAGTCTTGATAATCATTCTTGGACTTCCAATTTGGAGTCTACCAAATGTTGATTGAATTATCCGGAATATTTTATAATCTTGTGTCAAGCAAGTCAATTCAAGGAATTTAATTTCCTACCTAGTTGAGTTTAAGTTTATCTCAAATTTGGAATCTTTTAGTCAACTTCTTGAAACTTTTATTTACTTTTCTTGTATTTTTTTATTTCTTAATTCCTCCAACAAACTTTGAAAGCATCAGTTTCTCTCTTTTTGTACTTCTTCACGAATTCTTTTTTTTAAATCAATCAATTTGTATAAATTAATTTGTGATTTAAAATATCCAATTGACTTTTTTGTTTGAGATTTCTTTTTTGGATTCCTTAAGTATTAAGAATAAATTTTGATCAAAAAAAATGTAAATTTCTTAAAGTTTGATTGATTGATTACCTTGGCTCTTCCTTACTTTATATAAAAATATGAAATATATAATTTTCCAATTGAAGACTAATGCATAATATCATAATTATCTAAAGGATTGAGGATTTTCTAATATTTGTATTAATTCTTCTTAAACTCAATTTCTTCCAGAAAATACCTTGAAATAAACAGGCTTCAAACTTGAAAAGAACAGGTGTGGGTAAAATAGATTTGTTTTTAAAAATAATTTAATTTTTGGAAATTTTCTTTAAATTATTAACCCATTTGGTCAATTTAGAAAGTACAAATTCTCCTTGGTAAGACAAACGTTTGGAAGATTGAGGGAAGTAAGCCAAAAACTCGGGAGGATTCAAAGGCTTTTTAGCCAAACCCTCTGCAAGAACTTTCATTTCAACAGCGTTGATACTACCAAAATAAATATCTTTTTCATGTTCGAAAGCTTTTGCTAAAGATTTAAAAGCGGAATAAGGTTTTTCATTTTTGTGATCAGAAAAGAAAAAGATGGCTAACTTGGAAGGAGCAATCCTTTGAAGGAAAAGATAAAGATTATCCTCTCTAATCTCTTCCCAGATTGGATCCAATTTAGATTCCATCCACTCAATGATATCCCATGCACCTGTCTTTTGATTGCTTTTGAAGGTTTCAATCTTTTTCATTGGTTGAATCAACGAAATTTCTCCCTCCACTTTTAAATTAAATCTTCTTGCAAAAGGTGCTTCCACAATAGAAAAAGGAATCAAAGGTTGGAAAAAATTGGCAGCTTTTTTGAATTCAATCAGGTTTTTGTTTTTTCCTTCCAAGGAGATTGCATTTTTTTGTTGAACATCTGAAAAATAGGCTACCACCCTTACTGGAAATCTAATTTCACTTGATTGAAATTCTGCTACTTCTGCTGCATCATTTAATTTTTTGATTGCATTCAATGTCAATTTTGTCAAGTGTTTTGCAAGAGCAGGTCCTGTTTTATGACCATAATATTTGCTTGGTATTCTATCTCTCACTATCCAAATATCTCCCTCTGCCAAATCTTTATTTCTAGGGAATTCTTTTGATTCTGTTGATACCCCATCAAAAGAAACTTCTATAAATTCTATTTTTTTCAATTTATCTTTTAATTCTGCTCCATAAAGATGCAAATTATTTTCCATAAATTCTTTTGTTTTCAATAATTCTTTTGCATTTTGAACACATTTTCCAGATGAAACACATCTATTTGATACCCTTTTTATTTTTTCACAATCATCTTTATTCAATCAATCAATTCAATTAAAAAAAGGGAAATATTTTTACATCAATGCAACAACAAAATCATGTTTTTCACAAAAAAGTGAAAACATAATTGGTTCCACTTCTTTTATTCCAGTCTGTGTTCTAGCAGCATATGGAAATTGGCATAAACAAAATGATATACATAATAAAAGAAAATAAAACAATTTTGTTTTCATTTTTTTTTAATTTTTCCTTTGTTTGAATATTTGAGTCATCAAGATTGAAAATAAGTTTTTTATTAATTGAAAAGAAATCACATTTCGATCTGGTTACTGTATTGTTGAAATTTATCGTAAAACCAAGTTGTAAAGTTTGAAAAGTAGGAAAAAGAGTTGAAAATGGTGTTCAAAAAGAATTTTGCAGCAGAAGAAATGTTGGTATCAGGACAAAATCTTGATCTCAAATTGGAAATAGTGTTAGGTGTAAAACAATGAAACTTGGTATCCAACATCAACTCCACTAATGTAATCACCTCATTCATGTGTTCTCTAACTGCCAAAAAAGTACGAATAGCTTGTTGGATAAACCATTTAAATTGTTCAGAGTCGGGTCTGCCACCCAAAATGTCAATGTATTCTTGTGTAAATTTGAAAGGAGATCTCTCGAATCTCATGTTTCCTCCTGGTGAAATATCAAAGATAAAACCAAAGTCTATGTGTATCAAATGTCCTTCATTGTCCACCAATATGTTACCATTGTGTCTATCTTTAATTTGAAGGATCCAAGATACAACAGAATAGGCTTTGCAAAATTTAAAAAAAAATTAATCAAGGTATCAAACAAATAAATTAATTAAGGTATCAAATAAATAAAATTTTTATAGCTATCTAACAAAAAAAAGAGAAAAATTTAAGGAATAAGAATCAAAGTATCATAAATGAAAAAAGACAAGAATTAAAGGTAATAATATTTGAGTGTCGAACAAAAAAGAAAGAATGTTTTACCAGCCATTGATTGAATAAATTTCATTCTTGCAGTTTGAAAAGGAACACTGTTAACAGCACCATATCTTTGCAAAAAGTATTGATAAAGACTTCCTTCTGATTTTTTACCGAGTTGATCTCTACTGACAGCATTTGGGACCACTTCAATGATACCACAATCTATTCTTGTTGCTATTACTCTGTAGGGAAACAAAAAGATATCCAGGTCCAATTTCTTGTAGATTCTTTGAAAGAGGGTAATGATTTGCAAAGCGAGCATATCTTGTCTCACATCATCTCCCACTTTGAAAATACATGCTTGTTTGAGGAATTTCTTTCTATCTTCTTTGTCTTCTTTCTCTTCTTTGTCTTTCTTCTTGTCTTCTTTCTCTTCTTTGTCTTTCTTCTTATCTTCTTTGTCTTCTTTCTTGTCTTCTTTGTCTTCTTTCTTGTCTTCTTTCTCTTCTTTGTCTCCCTTTTCTCTTTTTTCTTCTTCTTTTTGTTTTTGAACGAGTTTATCAAATTTTTCAAAGTTGGAATCAGATTGAGAAGAAGAAGAAGTAAGGATGGAGGAGGGATCAGATTGAAGCACATTTTGTTCAGAAATGTAAGAAAAAAACTTTTTGGGTTGAGAAGTGTGAGGAAAAAGAAAAAGAGGATCTTCCATTTCAAACTTTATTTTTTTCAAACCAATCAGATTGGAGACTTGTTTGTGAGAAAGAGAAGGAGAAACATCATCACTTTGCAAAGAAGAAGAAGAAATTTCCTCGTATTTTTCTTTGTTGACATAAAAACTAACAAAGATGGGAACTTTAGCAGCAGACTTCATGGGTGAAGCACTTTCTTTGTCTATTCCAAACACTTTGGTGTCAGGATTGGTAGGAAGATAGAGGAAATCACCATCACATTCTATTTTGTCCAACTCTTCTCTCAGAACTTTTCTTATTTTCTCTTCTTGTCCGATGATAGGCTGCAAGATACCACTAATGGAAGTTACTTTTTCGAAAAAGTTACTTTCTTCATTCCATCTCTTCTTTTCTGTTTTGTTGAAATTTTTTTGAATTTCTTCGTGCAATTTCGTTATTGTTTGAATGAAAAGAAGATCTTTTGGGTCCTCATTTCCTGTAGGCTTGTTGGTTTCTGTGTTGGAAGGAGGGGTATTGTCATCAGAAGGAGGAGAAGCATTAAAGTTGATTTTATAAAAAGAAGAGGAGGGGAGATAAGAAAAAGTTGCCCAAAGAAGTTGATGAGCCAAAAGGGAGGAATTTTTGGCAGCATTAAGAAGATAATGGTAAAGAATGGAATTAGGATCATAGCGAAGTGCTTGGATGAGTTGAGGAAGATAAAAGATTATTGTTTCTGCTGGAAAACTTCTGAGAACTCTACTCACATAATAAGAAACAAGAGGATGGTTGAATCTCGGCATCAAAAAGGAAAGAGGGAGAGAAGGGTTGGATGGGGAATCAAAGTAAAACAAAGAGTTGAGTTGTTTCACGTTATTTATCACATTAGAAGGGGTAACCAAGTAAGCAACAGAATCAGGAATGTCCACCACCTTGTTTACATCTTCCAACACTAGTTTTTCCAACAAATTTCTTATTTCGGGGCTCGGAAAACGATGAGCAAGATTAACAGAAAGAGAAGGGAAGATTTGCCATGAAAACTTGAGAAACTTTAAAATTTTTTTGACAGGAATAGAGTTGGTGGAATACTTGGATGCTTCTTTGACGGATAATTCTGCAAAGTTTTGAGGATTGTTCCACGTTTGGATTCTGTCTATTTCGTTTCCTACCAGTAACAAAATCAAATTTTGTTTCTTTTTAAGAGTGGAGTAATAATCATTTTTCTCTTGTTCTATTTGTCCTGCTATTGATTCATCTTCATCCAAAGAAGATGCCTCTATCAAAAAAATGTATTTGAAATTTGATAAATTGAATTTTGAAAAAAAATAAAAAAAGCACAAATTGAAAAATAAAAGTATAAATTGAAAAGTGAAAGTATAAATTGAAAAATAAAAGTATAAATTGAAAAGTAAAAGTAAAAGTATGAATCGAAAAATTTTAAAGAAGAATCGAACCAGTAATGTCTTCGAGGGTGTTGGCTATTCTGTCTTTTGGAATATACTCTTCACGAAGAGAACCACCACTTTTAGGAAGATGAAGGGAACCAGTTCTGCTTTTCTTTTCTTGATTTTTGAGGGAAGAGATGGGACTGAGGGGATTGTTAAGAGGATTGTGAGGATTACTGAGAGGATTAAGGGGATTGTTAAGGGAATTAATGTTGTTGGGATTATTTTCAAAAATGTTGAAAGAATACTTTTGATTGGTAGAACTCAAATTATTAGGAACACCACTGGAAGAAGAAGAGTTGTTTGAAAGAGTATTTTTTTGTTTTTTTTTGTTTTTCTTGTTTTTTTTAGAAGAAGAAGAATCATTTGTTTGAGTTTCAATATTCTCGTTGTTGTTATTAGAAGGAGGAGTGTAAGGGTTGTGAGACATTGTGTTTTTAGGAAGTTTAGAAGGAGGATCAGAAACAGACATGGTGTTTCCGTACTTTTGGGAAGAAGGTCTTGATGTTCTCATCGTCTCAAATGTAAAAACAGATTGTCTATTACGAGGAGTTGAAAGAGAAATTGTTTTCATTCCAGTCAATGAAAGAGCCCTTTTTAAAAAGAAAAAAAATAAATGAAAATAAAATAATTTATGAATAAATAAATAATAAATAAATAATAAATAAATAACAAATAAATAAGAAAAAATAAGAAAAAATAAGATTAGAAAAAATACCTCCAATGTTTCTTTTCGCCAGTAGAAGAGGAATGAGAAGCTTTGAGATCAGGAGAAAGACGATCACAAAATTGAACCAAAATAGAAAGATTTTGTTCTAAAATTGCTCTGTCTTCTGGTTGATACCAAACTGGCTTGTTAAAAAACCAAGACATAGCTGCCAAAAGTAAATGTTCTCTAATTATACCTTTTAAAAATGTAAAATTAAACAAGTCATAAAGAAAATGAATATTAAATGATTATAAAATGAAAATAAAAATAAAAGTAAATAAAATAATTAATAAAAGAAAGTAAAATAAATAATTAAAAAAAAAAAAAAGGTTAAATAAAAATTATTAAAATTATAAAAAATAAAAGAAAGTAAAATAAATAATTAAAAATAATTAAAATAATTAAAAAAAAAAGAAAGTTAAATAAAAATAAAAGTAAATAAAAAAATTAATAAAAGAAAGTAAAGAATTTTTTTTTTTGTTACCTTTGGTGTTGAAATCTTTGATAAAAGGGCCATTGATGAAATCCAAACAAAGAATAAGCAATTGAAAACGAATACCAATGGTTTGAGGAAAGAGATTGAGTTTGAGAGGCTCACTGACACTCTTTAAAATCATTTTTTGATAACTTTCTGCAATGTCCTGACTTTTGTAGCTGCTGTTCAATCTTTCTATCAAAAAAAGGATCCATATCCTGTGTGCCTCTGTTTCCAACAAAATTTCTTTTTTCTTTCTTTTTTCTGAATCCCCTTCTTCTTCTTCTCCTCCTTCTCCTCCTCCTCCTTTTTTCTTTTTTTCCTCTTTTTTTGTTGGTCCAGTTTTGGATGTAGAAGAAGAAGAAGGAGTGGTAGTAGTGGGAGAAGAAATAGAAGAAGAAGTGGTAGTAGATGTAGTTGAGAGGTTTGGAATGAGAGAGAAAGAATCAAGATTGTTGTTTGGATGATAGAAAAGACCTTTTTTATTTTAAATTTAAAGAAAATTTTTAAATTTAAAATAAAACAACACTCTTTGAATTAAAATTATAGAAAAATGATTTTGTTACCCTTTCTTTCATCAATGGTCCATGCCCAAGCATTACTGAGTTTATTCAAAATAATACTTTCATACTCTGGCTTCACTTCTAACAACCAATTCCAGCACATCACACCTTTAAATAAAAATAATTAAAAAATAATTAAAAAAAAATGAAAAATTAATAAAAATTAAAAATGAGTAAAGATTAATAAAAATGAGTAAAGATTCAAAAGGAAGGGGGGAGGATTACCCGAATGGAGGGATTCAGGTTGAAGTAAAATGGCAGGAGCGAAACAAATCATTTGCAAAATTCTTTCTCTGATTTGATTTTGAGAAAGTAAAAAAGCAACACTTTGAAACATGAGATCATTAAACTTTCTATTCAAACTTTCCCTTTCTCTTTTCCTCTTTTCTTTCCATTCTTTTTTGTGTTTTTTATTGTCTTCTTCTGTTGTTTCCTTTACCTTCTTCTTATCCTCTTTACTCTCTGTACTTTCTTTATTTTCTTTATTCTCTTTATTTTCTTTATTTTCTTTACTTTCTTTATTCTCTTTACTCTCTTTATTTTCTTTACTTTCTTTATTTTCTTTACTCTCTTTACTCTTTTTGTTGTTGTTTTGGGAGGGAGAAGAGGAGGAAGGAGGAGAGTAAGAAGAAAAAAGGAGGGAGAGGCGTTTATGATGAAGAAAAAGGAGTTTGAAAGAAGACAAAAGTTGTTCTTCTATCGTTTTCACTGCCATTTGATTTGCAGTATACAAAGAAGTTGTTTTCCCTCTGTTACTTTCCCTGTTGCTGTTATTGTTATTAAGCAAATGATTGGAGGAAGGGAAAGAAGAAAGAGAAAAAGTAGAAGTAATGGGAGGATGAATAGAAGAAGTAAATTGATGATTGGGGGAAAAAGAAAAGAGAGGAGAAGAGTAAATAGAAGAAGAATTGTTTGATAGTTTGGAAGGAGAATGATCTGATGTTGATGTTGATGTTGTGGATGAAGAAAGGTTAGAAGAAAGGTTGGAAGGGAGGGAAAGAAAACGGGAACGAAGAGAAAGGAGAAGGGAAGAAAGTTGAGAAGAATACTTTAATTTTAATTGAAGAGAAAGAATGAAAGGAGAAATATCCTCACTCAGAAAAAGAGAAGAAGAAAGCGAGGAGGAGGAAGGAGAGGAAGAAGAGTTGGAGAAAAGGGAAGAAAAAGAAGAAGAAGAGGTGGTGTTGTTGTTGTTGTTGGAAGTGTTAGAAGTTGAAAAAGCAGAAGAGATGCTCGTTCTATCATTTCCTAATGTGGAAGGAGAAGACAAATCAATGTGAGTGGAAGTAGAAGACAAATTAGAAAGGTCTTTGTTGATGTTATTCACGTTGCTTTGAGTATTGTTTGTGTTTTCTTTTTTGTTGTCTTTTCCAGTGTTGGGGTTGTGGGAAGAGGAGGTGGAAGAAGAAAAGAGGAGGGAAAGATCACTTGCTTTTTTCATGGAACCATATTTCAAAGCGAGGGAATAACCAATGTGTTGTTTCTTGTTTCCTTCTTCATTCCATCTTCTTTTCAATATTCTATCTCCTCCGTAACTTCCTTTGTTATTATTGTTGCTTATCTTTCCATTACTGTTGTTGTTGTTGTTGTTTTCACTCACAAGAAGGGTGTCTTTACTTTTGTTATTGATGTGGTTGTTTTTGTTATTTTGAGAAAGGTTGAGGGAAGAAGAAAAAGAAAAATCATCCACCACCCCACTTTCTTCTACAAAAGATATGCAGTACTTGTGAAGCAATGCGAGGGTATGTTGGGGTGCATATTGCAACGCTTTTGTCAACCACCTGTTTAAAAAGAAAAAAGTAAACCATAAAAGAAGTTTTAAAAGAAAATGACAAAAGAAAGTAATAATAATTCAATAAATGGATGATTAAAAAAATTATTAATATTAGAAAATTATAAAATAAAGAATAAAGAGAATAAAAGATTAAATTAATAAAGAGAATAAAAAGATTAAAATAGAAAAGAATAATGAATAATAAAGAGAAGATTTAAAATGATAAAGAGAATAAAGGAGATTGATTAGATAAAAAATAATATTGTTTACCATTTGGCCAAATTTCGGAGCTCCAAATAAGTGTTGAGTCTTTGGTTGGTACTTTCATGCAAAATGATGTGATAATGAAAAGAATGAGTTAAAATGTAATTGATCCAGTCTCCTTCCTTATGAATGTCTCCATCACTGCTTCCATTTCCGTTACTTGTATCCTCCTTTTGTTTTTCTCCTTTCTTTGTTGTTGTTTTTGTTGTAAAGGAGGAGGGAGATTTATGAGAAGAGGGAGGAGATGAAAGGAGAGGGAAGTGAGAAGAGAGGGAAGTGAAAGAAGCGAAAGAGGAAACGGAGAGGGTGTTCTCAAATGGCTCCATCGTGTTCAGCGACTTGTAATAGCTTCTCCCTATTATCTCCACTATATCCAGAATAAAAAACAAACAATTCTCCGACCTAAAAGCAAAAAAAAAATTAAAATTGAATTGAATATAAAAGCAAAAGAGATTAGAATGAATGAATATAAAAGCAAAAGAGATTAGAATGAATGAATATAAAAGTAAAATAAAAAATAAAAAAACATTAATAAATAAAATAAAATAAAAATAAAATAATTAAATAAAAGATATATAAAATAAAATTTACCAGAGAAAAGGAAGGAGGTAAGGAATGGAAGAAAGACGTTTAAGGATTTTGTCATAGAGTTTACGAATGTTGGAATCACGATGAGTGGAATGAAGAAGAAGGAGGAAAATTTGGTATTCCAACTCGAATTGATTTTGTTTAGAAAAAGAAAGAGAATCTATTTTAAACACCAGTGAGTTTGCAAATGATGACAATATCTCACTTGATACTCCCAACAACACATTTGCTATTGGTGATGTCGTCAATGATTTGTTTTCCAAGTATTCAAACAATGTGTAAATCGTCCCTAAAAGCAATTTAATTAACATTTTCAATTTTTTTAATTTTTAATAGAATAATTTATTTTCTAATTTTAAAATAATTTATTTTTACTTTAAGAATTATTTTTAATTTTTTATTTTTTTATTTTTAATATTTTTCATTTTTAATTTTTAATTTATTCACAATATTTATTTTTTCATTTTATTTTCTCTTTTAATTTTTAATTTTTAATTTAATTTTAATATTTAATTTTTAAAAAGAATTATTATTTAGTTATTTTAATTTTTAAACTATTTATTTTAATTTGAATATTAATAAATTAATTAAAAATATTATTTTTTTTTTTGAACCTCTTTTAGCACGAATGATTTCCAAGTAGTAAACAGAAGAAAGGTAGAGGATTTGAGGATCAGTCATACCTTTTAAAAGATAAACTTGATCAATCATGTTTTTAGAAAAATTATATCTTAGTTTCGCCATGAAATAAGGATTACTGCTTCTACTCAACAATGTTGTCATTTCTCTCATCACCACCTCATAAAACTGTTTTTTCTCTACAAAACAAAACAAAAAATAAATTTTATTTTAACTTTTTTTTTTAATTTTTTTATTTTTTCTTTTATTTTTAATTTTAGTTTTTATTTTTAATTGAATTTTTTTTATTATATTTATTTCAACTTTTTTTTAATTTTTTAATTGAATTTAATTTTATTTTTAGTTTATTTTTAATTGAATATTTTATTTTATTGAAATTATATTATTTTTTTTTTTGTACCTTGGACAAAGACGGGAAGGAGAGAAACGATCTGGTGGAGATGTTTGAAAGAATCTTCAATTTCCATTTTTTCTTTTCTTTTTTCATCACAAAACTTTTCATCCACCAATTCAAACAAAACACAAAAAATCCAAAAATATGTCATGTCTATTTTTCAAAAAAAAAAAATTCAAATAATAAAAAAAATAACAAAAAAAATAATAAAAAAAATAATAAAAAAAATAACAAAAAATAATAAAAAAAATAATAAAAAAATAATAAAAAAAATAATAAAAAAAATAACAAAAAAAATAATAAAAAAAAATTTAATTTATTTTTTTTTTTTACCTTCTTGTTCTTGTTTGTCTCTCTTTTTGATTTCTTTTTCTTTTTCTTTCTTCTTTTCTCTTTCCTCCCTTTCTTTTTCGGGTTGTTGAAAATTATCTTTCTCTTCTTCCTTTTCTATTTTCATTTCAAAAAAAAAATAAAATTAAATACATTTAATAAAAAATGAAAATAATAAATAGAATTAAAAAGTTATGAATAAGCAAATAAAAATTAATAGAAAGAGATTAAAATAAAGAAATAATTTTAGAAAATAAAAAGGGTTTTTTGATGAAAAAAAGTACCATTGAGAGTATCATTGAGAGTATCATTGAGAGTATCTTTAAGGGGGATGTTGTTGAGATTACTTTTATTTTGAGGATTATGAGAATCAAAAAGAGGAGTAGAAGTAGATATTCTAAAACTATTCGTGTTATCAGAAATAACATTACTATTAGTGTTATTATTGTTATTAGTGTTATTATTGTTAGTATTATTATGATTGTTATTAGTAAAGTCAATGTTTAAAGTGTTTTGGACAACATTATTTGCGATTTCATTACTTTTCTTCATTGTATTGAAATTGTTTAAACGGAGATTACTTTTATCTTTTTTATCAATTACATTCTTTTTACTATCATTCTTCTCTTCTTTACTTTCTTTCTTTTCTTTTCCCAATTTTTCTATTTTCACAAAAAATACAAGTAATATGAAAATGTATTTGAAAAAAAAAATGTTTTTTAAAAAAAATATAAATATAAAAATCATTTTGAAAAAATATAAAGAATTAAAATCAAATAAATATATAAAAAAATATTTAAAAATATAAATAAAAAAATTTTGAAAAATATAAAAATATAAAAATAAAAAGGTAAAGAATAAAAAGATATAAAAATAAAAAATGATAAAAAAAAAAGGTCAAGAATAAAAAGAATAAGTTCAAAAAAAAAAAGATTAAAAAAAAAAAGGGTAAAAAAAACCATGGTTGTGAGGACTGTTGTAGTGAGGATGGTGATTATGATGGAAAAGAGAGTAAGAGAGGGGAAGAGAGGGAGGGGAGGAGAGGGAAAGGGAAAGGAGAGAGAGGGAGGGGAGAAGACGAAGAAGAGGAAGAAGAAGATGAAGAGGAATGAAATCATTGAGATCTTTATGATTTTCTAAAACATGAAAAGAAAGGGAAACAAAAACACGAAAAATTCTCCTCCCTATCCTCTTTTTTAATTCTCCGCTAATCTCTGAATTTGCTAAAAATAATAATGCATCTGTTATCGTTTTATCATCTATTTTAAATGCTTTGCTCGTGTAGCTTTCAAAAAATACGTCCAATGTTCTCTCTAGTATTTCCTCATCATTACTTTTTACCACTTTAATTTTAAAAAAAAAAAATTTTTGAAAACTATTTAAAATTTCTTTCTATTTATATGATTAAATATTTACTTTTTTAGTTTTTAAAAATTATTAAAATTTTTTCTTTTCTATTTAAAAATGTTTAATTCAAATAATAATGCACTTTATTTTTATTTCATTTTTATTTTTAATATTTGATAACTTTTTTTTTTTTTATTTCTTTTTACAAAAAAAAAAAAAAAGTTTTTCATTACCAATTCTGACAAGTTCGGCAATGACAACTTTTTCAGGAATTCTAGAGCTCACTTTGTTTAATAAAATAGGAAAAATCTTTTCTTTCACCTTTTTTAAAATAAATGAAAATAAATGAAAAAAAAAATTGAGAAATAATTAAATAAAAAATAAAAAATGAAATAAAATGAAAAATAAATTAATGAATTTAAAAAAAAAAGTTTTTACGTAAGAAAGGGGAAGAGAAGAAGAGAGATTGGAGAGGAAAAAGAGAAAGTTTTCTAATTGAAGTAATTTGTGAGGGTCGGGAAGTTTTTTGCTGTCCAAAACTTTCTCGTAACGAAGATGAAGTCTGTAAAAACTGTTTTGAATGTATTCCACCATATTATTTATCTCCCCCATCCCTGTCTCCCCTTCTCTCTTTTCTTCTTCTTCTTTTTCTATATTTTTCTCATTATCATTAGGTTGATAAATCTCATTCATTTTTTTGGAATCATAGTGAATGGGAGAGGATGAAAACAAATCAAAATTAAAGTTATTATTCAAGTTATTATTGAAATTATTATTATTGTTGGAGATTTCTTTGGAGATTTCATAATTGGAGATGGATATGTTATTATCACTATTAGAGGTATTATTAATGGATGTATTATTTTTATTATTAGAAGGATTATTGGATGTATTAGTAAAATTAGGAGAATTGGAAGAATTAGGATTTTTATTGGAGAAATTGCTTTTATTATCAGTGTTGGGAAGAGAGGTGGGGAGGGAGGTGGAGAGGAGGAGAAGGGAGAGGAGGTGGAGGAGGTGGAAAGAGAGGGAGGGGTAGAGGTGAGAAAATTTGTAAAATTTTAAAAAAAAGAAATTAGACAATAAAGACATTATCTGATTCTTGTACTCCCCCACTTGTCCCCTCCCCAGTGGATTCAAAAAGATGGAAGAGATGGAATGGAGAACATGTTTATAAATGGAGAGACGAGATTCTTCCAAGGAGGAAAGTTCCGCACAATGAGAAAGATGCAACAAGAAAAGGGACAAGTAAGAAAGGGAGGAGGGGAGGAGGTTAAGTTGTTGAAGGGATGTTTCTACGTACAGGGTTATCGCTTTTTTGAAAACTTCTTTGCGGGAAGGTGGGAAAAGAAAGAAAACGCTAATCTGGTAACTTATTTCATGTACAGAGGCTTTCTTGATTTCTCTTTTCTCTTTTTTTTCTTCTTTCTTCTCTTCTTTCTTTTCTTCTTCTTTTTTCTCTTCTTTATCTTCCACATCCTGTTTATCTTCATCAATCTCATCAGAGGTGGGAAAGAGAGATGGTTTGGGTGAAGCAGTGGTAATAGAGGGGGTATCTGATGGAAAAAGAGAATTGGAATCCTCAAAAAAGGAGGAAGAAGAGGAGGAATAGGATGGATGGAAGGGATGAGGGGAAGAGGAAGAGAAAGGAAATTTCAAAAATGGATTTTCTTTTTCTGTTAATTTCCATTTTTGAAGAACAACTAGCTTTGGTACTATTTGTGATAAAAGCTTCAAGAATCTGCACCATCCCTTGTAATGTTTCTCTTCATTTGCCATCTTTCCATTTCTCTTTACAAATTTCAAAAGTAATGGCAAAATTTGATTCTGAAATTCTTTTGTTGAGAATACTTGTTTCTTTGAAACAACCAATCCTTCCAAAAAGGAATTTATCATTCCCAATCTTTCTTCCTTTATTGTTTCTTTTTTGAAAATAAAGAAAATTTAATTATAGGTTATAAATGGAGGTGAAAATCTTACTTTGATAAAACTTTAGGAGCAAATGGATCAAATTTTGGGAATTATTTATACTCAATTTTTTGTTCAAATCAAACAAATTCGAGAGAAAAAGTTTTATAAATACTTCCATGTTCAATAAATAATCATCTGTATTCATAAATGGAGATAATTTTTGTTGAATTTCATCAGTAAACTTTATTGTTGATAAAAATTCCAATTGATTGATCAAAATTCCAAATATTTCTTCATTATCTTCTGTTGATAATGAAGCGTATTTGCTTAATGCAATTACTGATTCTCTTTCCAATTGATCTTCCTAATAAATAGTTTATATTCAAAAAAAAAAAATAAGTAAAAATTAAATTGAGGAAGGATATACAAATAAAGAAGTTTCTTCAGGGCATCCTTCAATTATAAAGGATAATTTATTCCTTATTTGAGAAGATTTTAGAGAACTTAAACATTCTGCTAATTGAACCAATGAAGAATTCTCATAGTGATTTTCATTGTAAAGCATTTTTTTTTTATATTTATTTCAAAGATCAAAAAGAAAATAATTCACAATGATTAAAAGAGGATAATTGAATGTTTTACATAATTTAAAAAATAAATTTAATTTGTGTTTGTATTATTCTGTGGTGGATTGTTTGTGTTATTTTCCGTTTTGGGGTTTGATAATTCTTGAATTTTTTGTTTGAGTTCTAATATTTGATTGTTGAGGTCTTGATTTTGTAATGTAAGTTCTTTATTTTGTTCTTTTAATAAATTATAATCAGGAGCAATCAATCCTTGCAATATCCTGTTTAATAATGATTGATTTTTTAAAAAAGAAGAATTTTAGTAAATAATGATTGAAATATAGTCCATTTTATACTTTAGTGGTTCATTTTTTTCTTGTTTTTCATATATGGTCACAAGAGCTATATGAAAATTTAAAATTGAGAATTTTAAAATATATTTGAAAGAAAATCGACAAACCTTTTGTCAATGTTTCCACTATTCCATTTTTATCAAGATATGATTTAAAATCTATTAAAACATCGTCAAAATATTCATTTGCATTTTCATCAATATTTTCTAAATCTTCTTTTTCATTATTCTTTTGAATTAATCAATATTTAACATTTATATCCAAAAATAAAAGGAATTTCTTTTTACCACTTCCTTCATTATCTAATCTTCCAATTTTTTTTTATATTTATTCACTTGAATAAAAATTTTTGGTTATTTAACTTGATCTTTTCTTGAATTTGGGGTGATTCGAGAAACTGTTTGAATATCAACCAATAAAAATTTAAAAATATATAATAAAAATTTAGTTTATTAAAAAAAAAAAGAGAAGATGCAAGATAAACCCAGATTTGACAAAAGTAAATATTGGGGAAGATTTCAACATTTTTTAGCGACCACAAGCCCATTGTAAAAATATTCAAAAGTGTTTTTTTTTTATTGAAGATAGATTGTTATTCACTCTGGCCACCTTTCAATATAAAGGAATTTATTTGCAACAGATAAAGAAATTAAAGATTATCAAGAATTATTGAGAAAAGAAAAAAATGGAGAAATAAAAGCAGATCAAGAACAAATATGGAGGGCAAAACAAAGTGAATTCGAATCAAAAACAAAAAAAAACTAATTTTTCAAAAATATTAATCTTTTCATCATTAGTTGTCGATAGTGCGATACATCCACAAGAAGGAAACAAAATCTCTTTGCCATTTCGTTTTTCTGCCTTTGTTCCATCCAACGCAATCATTTGTTTGGGATTATTATGGCCAAATCCATCAACTGCAACAGTAATAGCATGGCAATTCATCAATCAAAGGTAATTCAAAACCATTCTTTCAATTTCTCATATTACCTGGCATATTCTTTAATATTTTTTTGAAAGAATTCTCAACAATTAATTTTCAAAATTTTTTTTTTACATAAATTATTTAATTTCAATTCTTTTTTGACAGTTACAATGTAGCAGTGAATCATGCAAACAGAAATACATCAAATGAAATGTCCTACTCAGATATAGGTTTGGCATACATCAGTGCAACTGCTGCTTCCATTTCGTAAATTTCAATTTTTTTAAATATTTTTCCTATTGAATGGTCATGACAAAAATAAAAAGAGTTGCGTTAGGAACAGGGTATTTGGCAAGAAAAATGTTTTCTCCTCAAATTCAAAAAATTGCTCTCCGTTTGGGTATTTTTTTTTTAAAAACCTAATTTTTTTTTCAATTTAAATTATTGAATATATATTTAAAGATTAAAATTATTCTTTTTTAATTTATTATTTTTTAATTTATTATTTTGATGTTTGAAATATTTTTTTTATTTTATTATTTATTTTTAATGTTTTTTTTTTTGTTTTATTTTTCAATTTGCAGTTCCATTTATTGCGGTTTCGACAGCATCCGTATTAAATGTGTTTTTAATGAGAAGAAATGAAATGACAGAGGGTATCGCTTTAAAAGACGCGAGTGGAAAAGAATATGGAAAATCCAAAGTTGCAGGAATTGAAGCTGTAAATAACTAAATATCTATTTTCTATTAATTTTTTCTATTTTCTATTTTCTATTTTCTATTTTCTAGATTTTATTTTTTTTATTTTTTTAATATTTTTATTTTTTATTTTTTAATATTTTTTAAATTATTGATTATTTGATAGGTAAAATTGACAGGGATATCAAGAGTGATGTGGTGCATTCCAATTTTGACATTACCACCAATATTTTATAATCTTTTTATGAAAACCAATTTCTTTAAATCAAGACCCAAACTCGACATTCCTCTCAATCTTTCTCTCATCACTCTTGCTCTTTACTATGGTGTTCCTGCTGCTATTGGTAAAAACATTATTTTATTTCTTTTTATTTATTTATTTTGATGTTTTTATGTTTTAATTTTTTTATTTTATTTTTTTTTATTAAAAAAAATTATAGCATTTTTCCCAGAAATATGTGAGATTGATGCATCCAAATTGGAAGATAATTTCAAATCTATTAAAGATTCTCAGAATCAACCCATCTCCAAGTTTTACTATTACAGAGGCCTTTAATAAACTCCCAACCTCTCTTTTGGCCATGGAGAACAATACAAAAGACAACAAAAGACAACAAAAAACAAAGAATTTTTCATTAAATTATTTTTATTATTTTAAAAAAAAAGATTTAAAAATTACTTTTTTTTCTTTCTTCAAAACAGTGTTTTTGTAAAGGATTTTTTTGTTCAAAAGTTATCTTTTTGATCATCCATGTCATTATCACAAACAAATCCAATTATTTTCAAGCAAACACCTTTGACAAGGAAACTACATTCAGGGAGGGAAGATCGGGTTTTGGAAAGTAAAAGGAGGAGAAAAGCAGTTTCGTTAAGTTTAATTCCGTTGGGCCAAAAATGATGGAGATGTGTTCTCCATTTAATTTTTTTGTTTTTTAATTCATTGGAGAGTATCTTTAACGTTTCTTCATCTATTTTTAAATTACAATTAAATTTGGACTTTTCTAATTGAATTAATTTGGGCTCGTAAGATAATATCAATTGGTTTTGGGTGATAATAATTAATCCATTTTTATATTCTTTTAAAGTTTGTATATCTTTGTATTGTTTAAAGTAATTAATGAGATTCAAATAAGATTTGTGTATTTCTATTCTTTGGATTCTTGATTTTATATTTACCTATAATTGGAAGCAAAATTAAATTTTATTTATATAATAACATAAATGTTTGAATATTTACTGTGGTCCTAAAATCTGAAGTAATAAATTGGATTATTTTTTCCATTTGAAAAGATTTATCGAGAATCAGTGTCAATATATAGCTCCTTTGTTTCAGAAGAAAATATTTTAAAATTCTTTTCAAAATATATCTACATTTACTTGTTGGAGCTCAAAATTTCATTCAGAATTAATTTTGTTTGAAGGATTTTGCCATCTTCTTCACTCATTACAATTTTTTTTTATCAAAATAAAATACTTTGGCTTTGACAACTTTAAAGAGTATGTCTCAACTCATCTAATAAAGCAATATTTGTTCTTGTTTTGCCTCTAAAGGGTAGAAGACATTCCTTACAAAAAGGTTTTTCTCAAATTTTTTGTTGAACACAATCTAGTTATCTATTAACTGATTTGAAATAGGGTTTAGTAAAACCATCATTTCTACTAATCTCTTCCCTTCATTTAATCAAATTCAACAAATCATTTAAAATTATTTTAAAATAATAAAAATAAAAAAATAAAATGGAATTCTTGGAGCTTTGTGAAAAAGGGGATATTCAAAATTTGAATTTATTACTCAATTCTTCATTTCAAAAGGAATACATTTGCAAAGATATTGAAATGGTACAGTCCAAATAATTTTTTATATTTAAATGATTCAATATTTATTCTTAAAGGGAATAATATTAGCATCCAATAATTTTAAAGAAGAAGTTGTTGAATTACTTTTGAATACATATCCAAATTTGAATATTTCAAATAATTCTGTTGATGTTTTATTGGAAAATAATAACAAAAAGATTTTAAATTTGCTTGCAAATTTCTTTGTCAAAACTTATCAAAGAGAAAGAACACTCCGATTTGCATTAAAATTAGGAGACAAAGAAATGATAAGTAGCTACAGAGATTGTAAAGAATGGGAAAATATTTACGGTTATCTAATGTACTACCACCATTATGAACTCTTATTTTATTTTTTTGAAAAAAATAACAACATGACCATTAATGATCTCTTTTATCAAGCTTGCTCAAGAGAACGGAGGGAACTAGAATATTTTTTAAAGAAAGGCAAATATAATTCAAAATAATTTTTTTTTTATTATTTATTTTTTAATTCAATTATTTAAAGGCGCCAATGTAAATTATTCAAAAATATATGAAATACCCGTAGGAGAGTGGGATGAAAGTCCGTTTGTAGAAGCCATTCAAAGTAAAAAAGTTGGGAATGTGTTACAATTACTCTTTTTAGGAGCAGATCCAGAGAAGGTTATACTCATGGTGCTGCTTCTTCATATATACAAATAACAAAAAATGAATCAATAAAACGAATGTATGAAGATTACAAGAAAGAAAGTTTGTTTTCGATAGATAGATACTCTTATTTTCCTTTTTCTTTTAAAAGCAATTGTTTTTCTTTTTTGGTTTGCTTAAAAAAGTTTTCTTTTCGAATTCCCAAACCTTTGAAAATTCTTATCCTCAGCTATTTCTGTGCAGAACAGATCAAAATTAACAAAAGAATTTACTATTAATAAAAAAGACTTTATTTCAAAATTAAATTGAAATTTTAAAACATTTCTTTTGAAAGGAAAAAAGAATTTTTTTTTTTTTTTTTAATATAAAAGACAAAATAATAAAAAAAGAAAGGGGAGAGGATGACAAGGGATTTTTTTTATCTATGTTCCTCATCATCGTCGTAATTAATGGTACTATTTTTTTCGTTATCAGTGAAATCTTCCATTTGAATGGCCTCAGAAGTTTCCAAAAGATGATCATCTCTTCTCAACAAGTTTTCACTTTGAACTTTGTGGTAATCGCCATGATCTTCTTGCAACTCAAGAGGGACATTTAAAGTTTTAGGTTCATAAGCAACAGTGAAAAAAGGCTTCAAGTAATATCTATCTAAAAGATAAAATCTGTTGTTTTTTTCTTCTTTATCATCATCTACTTCAGCCTACAAAAGAAAAATAAAAAATGTAAAAAATTAAATAATGTAAAAATAATCCAATTGAAAAATAAAAAATTGAAATAAAAAAAATGTAAAAAATTTAATTATGTGAAAAAAATAGAAGCAAAAAAAATTACAAGATAAAAAAAATTTGTAAAAAAAGATTTGAATTTAAATGATGGAAATATTAATTTTTTTTTTACGAGAGATGGATCGAGTCCTGTTTTGATTTTTAAGAGAGACAGCAACTTTGTGGTGAAACCACCGAGGAAAAGGACAGTGAAAAGAGCGATGAAGAGGGTGGTCGTCAAAATGGTTCCTCCGTTAGGGGTTGGTACATGGATGGAGAGTGCAAAAGCCAAAGCTCCTCTCAAACCTAAACACAATCGAGAATAAAAAAGTACAAATAAAAAATAAAATAAAAATTAAAAAATAAAAAATAAAAAATAAAAAATAAAAAATAAAAAATAAAAAATAAAAAATAAAAAATAAAAAATACAAATAAAAAATTAAAAATAAAAAAATAAAAAACAAAAAAATATAAATAAAAAAAAATATAAATAAATAATTTACCAGCAAACCAAACTATAAATTGATGAGTAGCGGGGATTTTGTTGGTTCTTCTTCCGCAGTTGACAATCCAACTGAGAGGGAAGACGTGGGCAGCTCTGGCGACCAAACAAATCAAAATGCTCATTACGATCAACAACAAGTTGTATTCGTGATTAAATGAGAAAATTGCCATTCCTAAAAAAATAAAGAATAAATTTTAGAAAAAAAAATAAAAAATAAAAATTTAGTAAAATTATAAAATAAGAATATAAAAAAATAAAAAGAAAAAAAATGTAAAATATGTTAAAAAAAAATAATGATAAAATAGTATTTCAAAATAAATGAAAAAAATTAGGCAACAAATGAAATTAAAATAGAAAAAATAATTAAAAAATTTTGATAAAAAATAAGAATAAAGTTAAAATAAAAAATAAAATATAAAATAAAAAAACAAAGAAATATACAAATGATAATAAGTAAGAAAATAAAATAAGAAAATTTGAAATATGAATTAAAAAATAAAAAATAAAATAAAAAATACCCAAATAAATGAAAATAAAAGTCTCGGAGAGAATTGCAAAAACTTCAAACATTTCAGAGGTGTAATGTTGGGTTTGCTTGGACATGTTGTTTTGAGTGTAATGAGCCATGACGATACCGCAAAACAAAATGGAGACCACCCCGCTCAATCCCAACCCGTCTGCCAACAAGTAGGACATGTATCCGAACAGCACCACCAATGCCCCTTCTAAAATGATGTATTTGTAGATGGTAGTGTATTTCAATAACTAAAAATAATTTTAGAAAATATGTTATTTTTGAAAAAAAAATTTTTATACATAAAATTTATTAAATATATAATTCATCTATATTTTTTTGATTTTAAAAATATATTCATAGTTTTTATTGGGCATAAGCAAATATGAAACGTTTTGAAATGAAACGAATTAAAATTTCCAATAATTTTTTGTTTAAATTGTAAATTATCATTTGATACTGTAAGTTTAATTGTTAATTAATGATTTTATGTTTTTTTGATTTCAGATTATTAAATGTATATCGAATATGAGGTCTTTGGATGCCCAATAACTTATCTTAATTAACTTAATTTTCTTTCAATCTAAAGCCATTATGGATTATGTAGAATATATTGGATATAAAAAAGCTTTCAAATATTAAAGATTGATAAATAATAAGATAGAGGATAGATGAGGATAGGATTGAAAGAAAGAAAAAAAAAAATTTACGAGGGCAATGATAAGAGCCATGATAGTACCAACACCAAAAGAACCGAAAAAGATGAGCAAAAATTCACCAACAGCAAGAATGAGGGAAGAGACAGTGATCTGACGGGTGAGAAAAGTAGCAACAGTACGATATAATACGATGGCAATGGCATCATTAAAGACAGATTCACCAAATACATTAGCATACAAATCAAAATCTACTCTCAATTCTTTGAAGATGGCCAATACTGTCACTGGATCTGTTGCAGAGATTAAAGATCCAAAAATGAGGGTTTCCAAGTAGGAGAATTTCACACTTCCGAACATTCCAACATTACTGCAAAGAAAGAGCAATCCTGAAAAGAGAAATGCGTTGATGGTTGTTCCGACGAATGCTAATGCAGCAATTGAACCGAAATTTTTAAAAAATCTTTTCTACATTTTTATAAATCCGATTAGACAAGAGAAACATGGTTACAAAAATAAATTAATAATCCAGTATTCAGATCATAAAAAAATTGATTATTGAAATATTATTCAATCAAATAATATTTTTCTGTAATATTTCTTTACTCATCCAAATAAAGATTAATCATTAATTTATAGATCAATTATAAGAATTATTGAGAATATAATCAGTTATAACAAAAATTTTTTCTAATCCACCCAATTATTCAAGAATTCAAATAGTTAGGATAGTTTAAAAATAATTTTACTCTGTGCATATTGTAGCCAGATTCAAAGATGATAGGTGGGAGCAAATAAATGAAAAAAGTCTCTTGATCAAAAGTGATGAGTGATTTCAATTTATCTACAGTTGTAAAGAATCTAATAATTAATCCCAATAAGCAACCAAATATCAATGTAGAACTAGATTCATGCAAATATATGAATCCACTTTGTCTAATTAAATAAGCGATAAGAAAACATGCAACCAACATGATAGTGATCAATAATAAAGAAAATGATGCTTGTGCTTCTGCATTTTGTGAATTTTCTTTCAATAATTCTCTTGTGTTTCCACTCATTGTTGAAGGATTTATCAATCTATCTTCCCCCACATATAGTCTTGCAATAAAAAATATGGAAATAAAAATCAACGCAATAAATAAAATCTCCCTATTCCTCTTTGTTTTCGAAGGATCTATTTTATAATGATTCCTCATCTTTCTATATCCTTTTTTTAAAACCTATAATGTTTTTTAGGCAGTGAGTAACAGCTTTTTTTATAATAAAATTTTATATTTTGTAAAGTGAATTTTTGAACTCAAAAAAGATAATTTCTTAAATGTAGAGTTGAGAACATAATTCAATGAATCAAATTCTTATTGAGGAAAATAAATTTTATAAGCTGAAAATATTTTAAAAATACCAATATTGCTTCTTTCAAAATTGACTTTATGGATTGTGTATTTTTACAATTGTAAAAATGTGAAGAATCACAGCAAATTAAAATGGAAATTAATTCTAATCTGCACTCAAGCCTTTATTAAAAGTAAAAGATGATTGATTTTTTGTGATTGGAAAGTTTTGAAAAATAAATTTAACCGATGGAAAAAATTGTAATTTCCTTTCTTTGGGTTAATTCTAATTAAAAAAATTTTTTCCCCAAATGAAAAGGGAACCGTTTAAAAACCATTTGGTTAATTGAAGAAGGTAATTAGGCAATCTAGATTTCTTTCGATTTTTCAAATTTACTTTCCCACAAAACATTTCAAAAGATTTGCCAAATAAGAATTGGAAATCTCTTTTAAACTGAATTAAAAAACTATTTTAAACAGTAAAGAACAAAGAAATTTTTTTATTTTTTAAAATTTTTATTAATTTATATTTTTATTATTTAAATATTATATTAATTTTTTTTTTCAGGATCAGGCATTTTCTCATCGGTGGAATGAGCTTTTATAGACTCTTGGAAAAACTCTTTAGTGGCTTTGATGGCAATAGGCCCTTCAGTGACAACACCTTCAGGAACCTCTTCCTTGTCTTGCAACGCCTTTATTTTGATCATATTTTCACTTTCTTTACGAAGTGTCGTATACAAATGGGCGAGCTTACCTTTTAAAAAAATGAAAATCATTATTTTTTATTTAAATTTATTTTTTATTAATTCATTATTTTTTATATTTATTTTTTATTTTTAAATTTTTTATTTTTATTTTTTATTTTATTTTTTGATATAAATATATTATTTTTTGATATTTATATTTTTTTTAAACTTTAATTTTATTTTTTATTTGGTTTTATTACTGAGAGCGTTGATTTTGTTAATGATGAGATCTTTGCTAGAGTTGATCTCGTCAACATTTTCACCCTCTTTCATTTTGCTTTCCATTTCTTCTTCAAATTGTTTTAAGTCCAACTGTGACAATGTCAAAATAATTTCACAAACTTCAAAAAAATAATTACAAATAATTAAAATAATTAAAAATTAATTTAATTAAATAAATAAATAACAGTGAAATTAATTTAAAAATTTAAAAATTAAATATTAATTTTTAATTTTCTTTTTTTTGATTTTTTATTACAAATAATATTTTTTTACTTTTTTCTTGAACAAAAGGAAGAGACCAAGAAAAGACATTAGAAAAGTTAGGAAGCCAATAAGGATGCTCCACTGCCTAATAAAATGAAAAATAAAGATAAAAAATTAAAATTAAATAAAAAAATAAAAAATAAAAAATGTTATTATTTAAATACAAAAAAATAAAAAATATTAAATTAAAAGTATCAAAAAAATTATTATTTAAAAAATATTAAAAAAAATAAAATTATTGTTTAAAATAAAAAAATAAAAATTAAATTAACTTTAAAAATAATAAAAATAAAATAATAAATAAGTAAAAATAAATTTAAAAATTTAAAAAAATAAAAAATAAAAAATAAAAAATAAAAAAAAATATTATTTAAAAAACAAAAAAAATAAAAAATATTAAATTAAAAAATAATTTTTTTTTTAATACTTTGAATTGTTTGATGTTGAGAAGATCGTTGAGACCATACTCCAAAACAGCAGCTTTGTTACCGTGATCATCACAGTAGTTGGGAGCGCTGAAGATGGTGATCATGGAGGGAAATTGTCCGTCTTCACAATCCCTCTCCTTGTACATTCTGTATCCCTGGTACTGTACTTCGTGTGCCCTAAAAAAAAAAAATTAGAAATTTATTTATAAAAAAAATTAACAAATTTATTTAAAAAAAATGAAATTTAAAAATAAAATAAACTTTATTTTCATCATGATTTTAGTTATATTTTCAATGATTTTTTAATTTTAAAATGTTTATTTTTATTTTTATTTATTTTAGTTTTATTATCTGATTAATTTAATTTCATTATTTTTTTTATTTTTTTTTATTTTTTTTTAATTGAATTTTTCAATGTTTATTTTTAATTTATCATTTATTTCATTAATTTTTGTTTCATTCATTTTTTTAATTATTTTATTGATTGAATCATTTTTTGAAAAATTATTAAATCAAAATTTGAGATTTATTATTTATGTTTCATTTATATTTTAAAATTAATTTTTTTATTTTTTATTTTTTATTTTTTATTTTTTATTTCAAATTTTTTATTTTTTGTTTTTTATTTCAAATTTTTTATTTCAAATTTTTTATTTCAAATTTTTTATTTTTTATTTTTTATTTTTTATTTTTTTTTTTTACCTAAAAATAGCAAGAAGATTGTTATTATCCAAAAACTTGCAAACAGCAGCATAAGAAAAAGAATAAGAACAACCACGGGTGTCGTTGGGGCGGAAATAATCCTCAAAACTTTTCGCGTTTTCATCCACCTCGTCGTAATTCTCCATTGGATCCGCCCATAACAAATCACAGAACATTCCCTTACTTGGCACTTCTTGTTTTCTGTCTATTTTCTTCAAATCTTCCAATGTTTCTATTATTTACAAATTTTAAAAAAATTTGAAAATAAAATGAAAAAATTTTAAATTTAAAAAATAATTAAAATAAAAAATATTTAAATTTTAAAATAAAAAATATTTTAAATAAAAAATTTTGAACGAAAAAATTTTGAACGAAAAAATTTAAAAATTAAAAATCAAAAAATAAATAAAAAATAAAAAATAAAAATTAAGAAATGTAAAACAAAAAATAAAAAATAAAATTGAGAAATAAAAAATAAAAAATAAAAAAATAAAGAAAAAAAAAATAAAAAATATAAAATAAAAATAAATATAAATAAAAAATAAAAAATAAAATTGAGAAATGTAAAACAAAAAATAAAAAATAAAAAAAATTAAAATAAAAAAATAATAAAAATATGAAAAATAAAATGTAAAGTATTTTGGATGAGAAAAGAGAGTACCTAGTTGAGGAGAAAGACCACCATGAACACAAAAAAATTTTTCGTCCATAACTGCTGCAATAGGCAAAGAGTCGAAGGACTTCATGACAGAGAGATAAAAGGTGATTCCATACCTTTTTAGAAAAATCAAATATGAATCAATAAAGAATAAAAATAAAAAAAATTAAAAAAATGAAGAAATAAATAAATAAAAATATTAAAATCATTCATAAAATAAAATGAAAAAATTTAAAATCAAAATAAAAAAATAAAAAATAAAAAAATAAAAGAATAATAAAGACGAAGAAAAAATATCAAATAATATCAAATAAAATAAATAAAAAATTTTAAAATAAAATAAAATAAATAAAAAATTTTAAAATGAAAAGAATTAATAATAGTATTTTTAAAATAAATAGAATATTTTTAAATAAAATATTCAAAAAATGTTTTTAAAATAAAAAATTATTTTTAAATAAGAAATAAAAAAATATATCAATATTTTAATT
>JAMYWO010000446.1:12001-26090 GCA_024220525.1 Cochliopodium minus | reverse complement strand
AAAAAATAAAAAATAAAAAATAAAAAATAAAAAATAAAAATAAAAAATAAAAAATAAAAATAAAAAATAAAAAATAATAAAAAAATAAAAAATAAAAAGTAAAAAAAAATAAAAATAAAAAAATTCAAAATTAGATTATAAAAAATAAAAAGTAAAAATAAATAATAAAATGAAAAATAAAAAATAATAAAAAATAAAATAATAAAAAATAAAAAATAAAAAATAAAAAATGAAAAATAAAAAATAAAAAATAAAAAATAAAATTATAATTAATTTTGAAAATTATGATATAAAGGTGAGAATAGTATCACAAATGGAATTGAATGAAATGAATCAATACATAATTTTGCAAAACAAAACGGTGGAGATCACAACAAAGTTTTTGAAAAAATGCCAAATACCCACCAACACCCTCATTCACTCCATCATCGAATCTGAATCCTCCTACATCAACACCAATCATCCCGAATTCATCAACTTGCAAATGTTGTCTGACATCAACAACCCTGTCACCAACTCTCCTTCTTCCAACTCTTCCACCAGATCTTCCTCCTCCTCAAATTATTCAAGCAATCAAAGTTCTGGGTAATTTTTTTATAACGGTTTTTTTATTCTTATTTTAAAAAAAAAAAAAAAATTTATTTTTTTTACATTTTATTATTCACTTCATTTTTATCATTTTAATTTCTTATTTTATATGAATTTTTCTATTTATTTCTTTTTAATTATATTTTTATTTCTTTTTAATTATTTTTATTAATCAAATATAAATGAATTTTTTGATTTTTTGTTTTCATTTTTATTTTTATTTACATTTTAATATTCATTTGTCACTTAAATTTTCTCATTTCTTTATTTTTATTTTTAACTTTCGAAATGTTTTTGAAATCTTCTAATTTTTATTTTTTTATTTCTTTTTTATTAAAGAAACACCTACCAAACAAAGAGTACACAACAAACTCAACAACAAAGCCACAAAAACGAAAACAAGGGATTTTTTGGGAGAATCTTTGGAGGGTCTGAGGAGGAGCAACAACAGCAACAACAACAACAACAAACTAAGCAACAACAAAACCAACAAAAACCCCAACAAAAAAAAACTTATGGTCAGTACGACAACATCACTTTGGATGAACCTCCCCTCGTCATTAAAGTTAGTGAAGAATTGACCCAAAGAGAACAACACCAAGGTAAAAAAAAAAAAAAATTCATTTTTTTTACATAATATTTTCGCATTCATTTTACTTTAAAATTTTTTTCATTTTAGTTAACATTCTCCAAAAATTGATTACAAGCTACTTTAAAATTTCACAAGGACACTTTCAAGACATTGTAATCAAAATTATTTGGAACAACATGGTCAAAAAAGCACAAAATGATCTCCAGCGTGAACTCATGTCAGAATTGTACAAAGAAGAATTGTTTTCTGTTTTATTACAAGAAAACCCTCAAATTGATGTAAGAAGAACTGTCTTACGCCAACAAATAGATGCTCTTACAAATGCTGAAACTGTTTTGTCTTTGCATTCAGTTATGCCTTTAAATAATTTTTAAAAACTTTATTCAAAAATAAAAAACAAAAATAAACAAATATTTGGAACAAATAAAAACTTTAATTTGAAAATAAACTTTCAATCTTTTCTTCAATTTCTGCTGGAGAATATTTTTGGTATTTTTGTTTGTTAGTGGACCAATTTATGTTTTGTATTTTCTCACAAAACTTTTTGTAGATGGGTACGATTGCATTCTTTACATCTTCTTTGATCTTTTTACTGAGAACTTTATCACCAACAGTGTAAGTTTTTTGTTTTCTAATGATTTTTTCAAAATCAATGTTAAACTTTTTGAATTTCTGTTTGATTGAATTGTGATCCTCTTCTTTGTCCTTTGTATTTGCTTTGTTTACATCCAACAAATGGGTAAGTGTTTTATTCCAAGATTGTCTGTAACTAATTTTAATTTCAATTTATATATCAAAAAAAAACTTTATTTTTATTTTTTTTTTTACGTTGCAATTTGGTTGTTGATAGAATTTTCAAATTGAACAGCCCATTCAGAAAGTTCTTTCATATCCAAAAGATTGTTTTTTCTTACATTGTTCAAAATGTAATGGAAATTGTTCAACATGAAAAGGTTTCCAAGTACCAATTTCTTTTCTTTTTTTGATTTGGTCTCCAAATTATTTCTCAAAATCTTCAATATTTTCACTTATTTCAAAATAATTAATTTAAAAAAATAATTTTTTTAGTCTAAATAATGAACAAGAATAAGAATTGTTTTTACAAGTATACTCTGGAAGATTGGAAGCATTGTGTTGAACTAATGCGTCCACAGTTTGACGAAAATTGTATAAATTTCTTTTTTAAAAATAATTTTTTATTTTTTTAATTTTTTTTTTCAATTTTAAATCAATTTTTACCTTAAATAAGAAATGGTGTTCAAAGTGAGGTTGTGAACATCACCATCAGAAGTGATTTTACTTCCATCTTTTTCAACATATTCCTCAAAACGGGTGAAAAGTTTGGTCGCTTTTTTCTTAAAAGTAGACAACAAAAGCAAAAACTCATTTTCTAAATTCTCTGAAAATGATTTCAATGATATCACTTTCATCAACGATGAAAATTTTCTTTTAAAAAAAAAATTATTTAAAATAATAAATATAAATACAAATATTAAATTTAATAAATTAAATATAAAATAAAATAAAATAAAAATAAAATGATTTAAAATTCAATAATAAAAAACTATTAATAATTAAAAATATTCAAAGAAAATAAAAATAAATAAAAATAAAAAATAAAAAATAAAAATAAAAATAAAAAATAAAATAAAAATAAAAATAAAAAAATAAATTTTTAAGAAATAAAATAATAAAAAATAAAAAATAAAAAATGAAAAATAAAAAAAAATTAAAATATTTTTACGAATTCAAAAACTGATTGATTTCAATCAACAAAAAAAGACGGTTGACTTTATCCACATTTTCAGAATTGGATTTTTCTAGTTTGATAGAATCTTTTATGCAACCAAAAAAGTTTTTAAGGGAGGGCAAAAAGATGGACTCCAGTGTTTCCTCGAAAAATTCTTTTTCAATAATCTCCTCCGTTATTTTTCTTTCGTATTCCAAAAATTCCAAAAACTTGTCTATTGCTTTTTTTGTTTCCTCCACCCTTTTGTTCTCCTCTATTTTCTCCAACTCTTTTCATTTTTTAAAAAATATGAAAAAATAAAAAGATATGAAAAAAAATAACAAAAAAAATAAAAAAAAATAAAAAATATGAAAAAAAATAAAATTAAAAAAATGACAATAAAAAAAATAAATAAGAATAAAAATTTTTTATAAAAAAAATAAAAAATAATAATTTTTTGAAATAAAAAATAACAAAATCTTTAAAAAAAAAATATAAAATAAAAAATAAAATAAAAAAATAATAATAAAAAATAAAATGAAAAAAATACGAGATTTGAAAAAGTCAGAGATGTGAGAAAGGTACTTGCAACGTTTGTCTTTGAAATCGGAGAGAAAAGAAAGGACATTGAGTTTGATCAAAAAAGAGGACAAAATTTTTAAATCATCTATTTCTTGCTTTGATAACCCGTACCCTATCTCTTTTTTTTCACTTCCCACACTTTCAAAAAAGTTCATTTCGTTTGAAACCGATGAATTCGTTAACTCTTTCTTCTCTTCTTTCCCTTCCTCTCCTTTCTCCTCTTTTTCTCTTTAACAAAATAATATTTTTATTGATAAAATTAAAAATATATAAAAAAATAGAAAAAAAAAAATTTAAAAAATGTTAATATAAAAAATTTAATTAAATTTTTTTGTTTAAAATGAATAATAAAAAAGTTGATAAAAATTTCTGTTTAAAAAAAAAAATGAAATAAATATAAAGATATTACTTGAATTTTGAAAAATAGATAAATATTGAAAAAAATAAATTTTTTTTTATAAAAAAAAATTAAAGATATTGTAAAATTTTGAACATCTCTATTTATCTTTGTAAAAAATTAAATTGATATTTTTTGATAAAAAAAAAAGAATACGAGGAAACAGAGGAGATGGAGGAGAGAGAAAAGTTGACTTGTTTTTTTTTAGAAAAAGAAGAAACGTTAGTGATTATTCTGTTGAATGATTTCAAACAATGTTCCACTCCCACTTCTCTCAACTTTTTTAATCTGTTCATTGAATGTTCTATTCCCTTAAAGTTATGATTCTTCGTTAAAAATGAAATTCCTATTCAAAAAAATAAAAAATGAATAATAAATAATAAAAATAAAAATAAAAATAAATAATAAAATTAAATAATAAAATTAAATAAAATTAAATAACAAAATTAATTAAATGAAAATAAATAAATCATTCAAATAAAAAAAATTAAAAAATTAAATATTAAAATTAAACCTGAATCTACTTTTTCCAAAGTTTCTATGTAACTACCCAGTCCCATTGTAGGTGGTCCTTTTTAAAAAAATTAAGGATTAATCAATTATCTTTTTTTTTTTGTAAAAAATACCCAATTCAACGATTTGTGCTATTTAAAAAAGGGATGTTTGTCAAGAAAATGTGGAATTAATGAAAGAAATCTCTTCCTATAAATTTATTTTACCTAATTTATCGTGTAAATCTATTTGTGCATTCACAGAATCAATAGATCCCAAGGTATTGGTGATATTTTGATGAACTGTTCTTAATTTGGTGGTGACTTTATGGATGGGGTAAATAGAATTTTCCAATTCACCCAATCGCTCTTCAAATGAATCCAATATTTTGACCATTTGATCTGTGAGTTGCTGAGTTGAATTCAAAGAGTGTTCCAACAATTTAATTTTCTCCATTTCTTTGTCAAAGGAGAAATTGATTTTGTTGGTCTCATTTTTGGAATGAGAATCGCCAGATTTATCTTCAATAATTGAAGGGATGGATGTAGAATAAATTTGGTTAGATTGGTTCAATTTCTTCTCCCATAAACTTTCCATTTTTTTTTTTTTTTTTTATATAATTTTAATTTTAATTTTATTTAATTTCTATCCCTTTCTCTGTCTCTCCTTCTGTTATCGCTGTCCTCAGTATAAGTCAAGGTATCTACTTTATCTCTTTTGGGGTACCTTTCACGAGAATGCCTCCTGCTGTAATTCTTGTCATTGCTGTAGTTGTCATCATTGAAGTGATCGTTGTCGTAATTATCATTGTAGTTTCTGTTGTATCCTCTGTCAGGAGAATCAATTTTTCTTTTTCTTTCTGGAGAAGGGCTCCTGTTGGAATATCTTCTTTCGTTTCTCATCTCTCTGTTATCCCTGCTCAAACTTTTATTTCTGTGTCTCTGATCTTGTTTGGAAGAAGTAGAATAGTTGAGATCATCATCTCTGTAGTTAACATCTCTGTAGCTAACATCTCTGTAGTTAACATCTCTGTAGCTATCATCTCTGTAGTTCTTTTCTGAAAGATAAGAATCCCTTTGATTGTTTTGAGAATCAGATTTGTATCTGCTGTTATCATTTCTTGGATAATCGTCATAGCTCTGATTGTTCTCGTTGTTATCATTATCATCAGGATTGGAAAGATTCCTTTTAAAATTGTTATCCTCTCTTTCCCTGCTTCTCAACCTATCCTTACTCTTATCCATGCTTCTCCCATCTCCTTTTCTATCCTCTTCATTTAGATTTCTTCCCTCAATTCGATTGTTATCCTCCCTCATTCCTCTTCTCTGATAACTTCTCTCTTCCCTTTTATTTTCTCCCACATTCCTCTTCACAAAAGAATCTCTCCTGTTGTTTCTCTCTGTACTTCTCTCCCTCTTTCTTTCATTGCTTCTTTCCCGGTTTCTCTCTATGCTTCTGTCCCGGTTTCTTCTTTCTGGAGATTCCTTTCTACTGTTCCCACTTCTTATAATTTCTCTCCTTTTTTCTTTTTTATCATCACTTCTGTCTCTATTTTTTTTTTCTTTACTTCTCTCTTCATTTTTGATTCTGTCTTTGCTGTTGTCTCGGCGGTCATTTCTGGAGTTCCTATTTCTTCCTTCATTTTTGGGTTCTCTATTATCATCTCTTCTTTCATCTCCCCTCTTCTCATCTTTTCTTTCATAAGAATCTTTTCTATTATTGTTATTTTCTTTTTTTTTGTTATCCCTATCCCTTCTTTCATTACTTTTGTCTCTTCTTTGATCCAAAGAAGGATTTCTCAGAGGAGATCTGTCAACATGGTGGCTTCTTAAATCATCAGAAGGAGGATCATCAACAACAATGTGAGAAAGCTTTTGGAGATAATGGATCGCTTGTTTGTTTTTATCATCAAGTTTTTTTGTTTTCAGAAATTCTTTTTTTGCATTCACATAATCTTCTTTGTTGAAATAAATGATTGCAGCACCCAAGTACGCCTCTGAATTCTTTGGATCTACTTCTTTGATTTCATCAAAAATGGACATTGCTTTGGAATCTTCTTTTCTCTTGATATAATTGTGCGCTCTCTTTAATCTTTGAAAAAACAAAAATAAAGAAAAGTTAAAATGAAGAATAATTTGTTGAAAAACTTACAAAGAATTAGCAATTATCTTGTTCTGTTCATGACGCAAGTGATCATAAAAATAATTTTGTTCTCCCTTTTTGTTTGATCGTTTTGGCTTCAAGATGCTGAAATTCTCAACGATTTCATAATGATTGATCATACACAATAGGGACATTGGATTTCTAAATTGCATGCTATTTTCTATTTTTTTGGTGAATTTCTCTCCCTGAGATTCTATTTGTTCCCTCATAGAAAGTGTTTCGTAACATTTTTTGTTAGGATTCAATTCTATTTCATATTCAATCAATCCTAAAGGATATTCTTCAAATTTCTTTGGTAAATTTGATTTTCTCAAAGTAAAACTTAAATTCCTTGAATCTGAATCCACCATTTGTATCATTGCATTCAAATAATTGCCTTCTTTGCAATTTTCATACATTATATTCTCTTGAATGGAATCTCCATCTGTTATTTCAGAGATATGTAACAATCCTTGTATCCCCAAATCACTTAAATCCAATTTCTCTAGATCATTGAATGGATTAGGATTCAATGTTTTAGTTATTATTTTCAAAATAGACAATGATAGTCCAAATGATTTTCTTGATTCAATCTTTGTTTCAACTATTACTCCATATTTTAAAATCTATTTCAATTCACAAAAAAAAAAAAATAAGAGATCCAGTAAATTGGAAGTGTTTTATTTACATCGAATATCAATTTCTTTGGATCATTAACATTAAAATCCAAATGATTATCAAGATCTAATCTTATCTTATCATCAAAATAATCTTTAGTCTTCATTTTTTTCTTCAAATCAAATGGATATTCTATTGTCACTATTGATATTGAAGCAGATATAAATTTTTTTTTGTTAATAATTCCTTTCAATTATTATTACCATCTTCAAATTTGGGAATCAAATTGATTACTTTCTTTATTTTTGATTTAAACTTTTCAAAATCTATTCCCTCTTCTTTATAATCAATATCATATTGAGAATTCATTATTCCTTTCAAATTTTTTTTATTTTTCAATGAAAAAGAAGAAAAATTAATTTTTTTTATTTTTTGTTCAGTAACTGAAATTGAATTGTGAGAAGCTTAAAATATATACGTATGGAAATTGTAATCATTGAATTGAATTAAAGATTAGAGTAAATATTTAGTTCAGATTCACAATTTGTAGGCCAAATTGATTTTGAAAAGGGAATATAAATTAACAAATTAAAATAGGAAATATATTTCCGTCAAAAATAAAAAAAAAAAAAAAAAAATAGAAAGATGTTTCAATTGAAAAAGAGAAAGAGAGATGGTATTGAAGACAATATAGAAAATAAAAAAAATCCAATAGAGGATAATTACAATTTTACACAAAATATAAATATAAATGATATACTTCAAATACAAAACAAAAATCAAGAAAATTTGGAAAAATTGGAAAATAAAATTTTGAATGAATACAATAATTACGACAATAATTACAATGACACGGACATTAACGACAATATCGAATATTCACTACATTTGAATAATAATGACCCTCTTTATCATAATGAAGATCAAATTGATGAGAATATAGAAGATGATAAAGAAGTGGAATATATGATTCGTTTATATAATGGAATAGGAATGAAAATGGATCTCATCAAAAGCAAAGAATTATGTCTCAAGCACTCTTCAAAAGGCAATTTATTGGCTATGGGAATAAAGTATCACAAAGGATGGGAATGTAAACAAAAAGATCAAAAAAGTTTCAGCTATTACTACGAGTATTTTCTATTGAACAAGGATTATCAGAATTTGAATGAAAATGATTCACAAAATAATAATGAACACTTCTTTATAAAAAGAGGTAAAATTTTTGAATATTCAAATTTTATGTATGCTCTCAAATTTTGTTTAATGAACAAAATAAAAATCATTATTTAAAAAGAAAACCCGGAGAAAACAATTATGAAGAAAAAAATTAAATTAATTTTTAATTAATTTTAAATTAATTGAATTTAAAATTTATTTTATCACTTTTTTTTAAATAATTCCTTTTTTTATTTTCAAAAATAAAAGAACTCTTGGGATATTGTATGGCTATGATAGGTGAATGCTATGAGTTGAACGAGGGAGTAGAAGATCAAGATATTGAAAAAGCATTTGAATTTTACGAAGAAGGTTCTTTGTTGGGAAACAACCTCGCCATGTATGGTAATCAAAAAAAAAAAAAAAGAAAAAAGAAAAAAATTAATAAATTAATAAAAATGCTCAACAAAAAAAAGATTTGGCAAAAATGTATGAAGAAGGATTGGTGGAAGAGGGTAAATTATTTCCATTTTATTTTTATTTATTTTTATTTACTTTTATTTATTTTATTTAATTTTATTTAATTTTATTTATTTTTATTTTTATTTTTAAAAATAGATGACCAAGATAAAATGATGCTTTTGTTTGAAAAATCTTCAGAAATGGGAAATAGTGATTCAATGTTTAGTCTTGGGAGATTGTACGAAATAGGAGGTTGAAAGAAAAAAAAATTATATTCATTTTGTTAATTTCATATTTTTTATTATTTTTTTATTTTATTCATTTTAATTAATTAATTTATTTATTTTAATTGATTTATTTTAATTTTAATTGTTTTAATTAATTTATTTTAATTGATTTATTTATATTTTAATTGTTTTAAATAAATAATTAGATATAAGGGATATCGAAAAAGCAATTTACTATTATAAAAAAGCGGCTTCTTTGGGACATGAGTCTGCATATTTCAGATTGGCCCAGAACTATGAGAAGGGAAATAAAAATATTGTAAAAAAAAATCTCCGCAAGTCATTCTTCTACTACCTACAGCTCTACAACAACCACAAACATGATTCTTTCGATTATTACCTCAACATGTATAAAAACTCTTTAAATAAAATCATCCGCTGTGGGGAAGTTGAATGGCAGGTTGAATACCATTCTTTTTGGAAGAGCTCCTCTCTTTTAAACGAAAAGATCTTCACCCTCCTCTTGATTTCCAAGTCCAGAAAATATTTCGAATTGCCTTTTTCTAGTGGTTTTCTTGTCAAGGGTATCACCATGAAGATCATCAAGTTTCTTTGTGAGTTTTATTGATATCATCACAACCATGTTTTTTTTTTTCCCTCGCATCTTTTTGAATTAAAATTTTTCATTACTTTTTAAAGGTTTCTCGTTTTTATATTTTCTTATTAAACAGAAGGAAATAAATTGGTTAGGAAATAAAATAAAAAATTATAAAAAAATGTTTGCGAAAAAATAAAATTTGGTAAAGAGATGAATAAATTGAAGTCCGCCATTGAAACTAAAAATTCAGAAAAAATCCAAGTTAATCAAATTCAAAATTTCTTTTTCCTATTTTTATTATATTCAAATAGGAAAAGCCAATTAGTATCTCTGCACCTAAAGCTTCAAATCATCCATCTGCTTTTAGAAGTAAATCAATCAGATAATCGAAATAAAAATTTTATTGAATTTTCTATTTAAAATATTTACAAAAAGAAAAGGCAAAATCAATTAAAAATAGAATTTGATTCGAAAAATTTAGAGAATTTGTTATTATTGGATTTTGGCTCCCTCAGTTTTTCCACGGATGAGTTATACTTTGGCAACTTCAAAGAGATTCCCTTTAACAACAGTAAAGATAATATATTGAGTATTGGTAAGCTCAATTGAAAAATGATAAACTAGGATCAATTCTTTCCCAAACCTCAAAATAAGGAATTATTAATGAAAATCAAATTTTTTAAACAAAAATAAAAAAGCTAACATTTCCAATAGTTTTTTTTTGATTTTCAAATACTTCTTGCATTAAGGATTGAAATTTCATTCAGTAAAATGTGAAATATTTCTTAAAAAGATTCGGAAAAAGAGCGAATTCAAAGGAATCATTGGAAAATCTTTTTATCTTTAAAATAAAAAAAAAAAATTGAATCTTTTCTGATGAGAAATAATAACAATGATAGAAAAGATTACAAAAGAAAGAATGAATTTGCAAATAATAATAGATATAATAACAATAATAACAATAAAACAAAAATAAATCTCTTCGAATTTGGGGTTGATAATTTAACAAGCAAATATTTCAATTTATGTGTTAAAAATGAAAAGAATTTTGTCAACTACAAAGAAGAATCAATAAATTTCAATAAATTAAGCCAAAAATATAGCAATCTCTTTAAAGGAAAAGTGAATCCTCTCAAAGAGATATTGAGAGCAAAATTATACAAAGAATTGAATGAAGATTTAAACAAGATTTTAAACAACAATTTAAAATTCAATCAAATCGAAAGAAAAATAACAAATAGTTTTGCTAAATGGATGATAGAAAGAGAAATGCTTGAGATAGATAACAGAATAGAAAAAGATACACTCCAAGATATAGTCCCTCTTTTTCCATCAGAAATAGAAAAATATTCTAAAACATTATACAACGAATTGATATTTCTTTATCCCAAAAAAGTTTTCACATATCATGTCAGAGAAAATAAAGAAGGGATAATACCAGTTATTAATGATTTCATTGATGATTCTTTGAAAATTATAAAAACAACCTTTGAAGGAGAAAAAATTTTGGATAAAGAAGCAAAAGAGGAATTGATTAGGAAATGTATCGAAATAAGAGATCTCATTAATCAACCCAATACTCTCACTGCTCCTGAGATCAATCAAAAGAAATGGGAATTGAAACAGATAATAAAAAAGCCAATGAGAGAAAAGATTGATCCAATCATAACCAATGTATGCATTTCTCTTGCCAATTCATCTCTTAACAAAAGAAGGCAAATTGAATCATTTGAAACAAACAAAACGAAAGACCTTGTTAATACAAATATTCAAAAATCAAAGAATGGAGAGTATTGTGTTGCTTTATTTTGTGAAAGTAAAAAACTCATTCTCAGTATGATCCATTTCAAGAAATTGGCTTTTTTGCATTACACTAATTTCTTGAAATCAGAAGGAAAAGAGGAAATGGAATTGCAAGAAAAGTTGAGCGGAATGGAAAAGGATGAGGATTGGAGAAAAATTTTTTTGGAAGATTTGTTTTCCCTCTACGTGAGATATGATGCTTATATCTCTGATTTCAAAAGTAGTGGCTTACACTGTGCAGTTCCAGGGGTAACATTCAAAGTGTTGGAAAAAGAATTTGGAGTAGAAGCAGAATGTTTTGCATCGCCTTTCAACTGTTACTTTCCCAACTACTGCTCTATCTTTATGGACATTGATTGCAAGTTTGGAAGTAGCGGATCTTTTTTTCAAGCACAATTTATTAGTGGATCCTACGAATGTAATCCTCCTTTCTTTGATGAAATCATCGTCCCTATGTTCCATAGACTCGAAAAGTTTTTAGAAAGAGCAAATAATGATCAAAAGCCTCTTTCTTTCATCATTTTCATTCCAAAGTGGAAATACTCTGAATCTGAAAAACTTTTTCAACAATCCAATTTCTTGAAATATTATTTCCACATGGACAGAAAAGATCATTTTTATAGTGGTGGTTATCAACACACTCCTGACTCTACCAACCTCAACTCTTATTTTGAAACTGATATTTACTTTTTACAAAGTGAACAAGGAACCCTACTCTGGCCTCCTACCGAAGAAAAAATAAAAATGATAAAAGAGACAATGTCAATTCAAAAATAAAACCTATTTATTCTATCAATAAAACTCTATTGTATAATTCAAATTTAAAATATATTAAAAAAAATTGAATAAATTCTTCTCATGATCCAAAACAAACCGATAAAAATGAATTGATTGAATTTATTTCAAATAAGAGATTAATGAAAATAACAAAATAAATCTTTCATATCTCAAATATCAAATTGAATTAAAGATAAATGGAAATAATTTGATAGATCTCGAGATATGAAAGAATTGGTGGATAAAATGAGATTAGGGTTAAATTACAAACTGAAAGAATTATCTTCTCATCCAAAACTTTAGAGAATTAAACATTAAAATAAATAACAATCCACTCAAAACAAAAAGTGAAGAAATTGGGAAATTCCTTTGTACCGCTTTTTCAGATCTCTTTTTCTCAATTTCATCCTATATCAAAAATATGTAAACAATCAAAAAAAGATAGCATTGGTTTCTCATTATGATTCAAGCAAAAAAAAGGTAATGCTATAAAAATGGGATTAGAAATCTTATTTCTATTGATATTCCTTCCAAGATTAAATCGTAATTATTTTTTGATATTATAAATTGATACAAATGCTTATGTATTTTTTTTATTATTTTAAGCAAAATGAATATATGAAAGGTATCATGTGCTTTGATTGGTTGTTATTTGGGATTTGAATGTATCTTCGACATTATTCATATTGAATTTCTTTCAAATAGAAATTGTTTGAAATTATGAATCTAAATAAGATCCTTTTTTCCCAATTAAATCAATCCAAAAAACTTTTCTCATTTTTTTTTTATTTATATTTATAAATATAAATAATGGTTCTTGTTTGATAGTCAATGAAAAAATTTTTTTTTTTTTTATTTTTTCTCATTTTTAATAAATTTTAATAAAAAAAAATAAAAAGAGGGTAATATATTCCATTTGAATTTAAAAATTTACTTCATAAAATTTCTCACCAAATAAATCCAATAATGATCAATAATTTATAATTATAAAATTCCTTTGAATTACATTAATTTTATATATAATTTTCATAATAGGTATATTTTTATTTTGTAAGATGAGCACCAAAGATTCAAAAACTCCAACAACCACTGCATCCAAAACTAAGGGTAAAAAAGATAAAAAAAAATCATTGCCACCTCCAAAAACTGGAATTGCTGTTGGTAAAAATAGTGGATTTAAAGTAACCAGAAGATTACTTCCAAGACAACCTGGAACATATAAAGGAATTATTAATAAAAGAAGAGCTCTTGTAAGAAATGTAATTTCAGAAGTTGTTGGATTTTCTCCTTACGAAAAACGTTTAATTGATCTTATGAAAAATAATCTTGATAAACGTGCATTACGTCTTGCAAAAAAAAAAGTAAAAACACCTCTTTATAAATACAACTATATTATTCATAAAAATTCTTCAAATCTTTTTAAATTATTAATAATTTTATTCAAATCATTAGCTTGGATCTCACAGAAGAGCTAAAGTAAAAAGAGATGCTATGGGTAAAGTAGCATTCAGATTGAGACAAGAAGCAGCAAGAAAGAAAAAAGAAGAAGAAGAAAAGAAGAAAAAAGAAGAAGAAAAGAAGGAAGAACATAAAAAATAAATTAATTATAATGCATAAAAATAAAAGTATAATCTTAATATTTAATTCTATCTCTTTTATTTCACCAATTAAATCCTTTTTCATAAATTTGTTGAAAGTTTCCCCTTCTACAATTAAATCATATATTTCCTTTTGAATGGTTTTTAACCAAATTGACATGGAGATTTAATAAAAAATCTTTTATATTCATTTTCTGAAGAGCAATATTGAAAGTTGAATAGTACACTCAATCCATTTACAACAATGCATCTCAACCCAACAAGCCTATTTTTACTTTTTTTGGTAAAAAGTGTAAAATCTATCAGAAAAGGAGAAAAATGTAATA
>JAMYWO010000444.1:13923-26146 GCA_024220525.1 Cochliopodium minus | reverse complement strand
TTGCCTTTTCCCATGTTGTGTTTTTGTTGTTGGGTCTGTTTAAGTGTCCAAACTGAGTCTCATAAATGGTCTCAGGGTGAAGAGATTCAACGGAATTCAACTAAAGTTTTCCAAAAAAATTAAACAAAATTTTTTTTATTTTGATTAAATTTTTTTATTTTTATTAAATTTTTATTTTTAAAATTTAGTTTCATTGAAAATTTTTATTTTAAAATTTTGATTTTATTTTATTTTATATCTTATTTAATTTTCAATATTTTTATTTTATTTTATATCTTAATTTCAATATTTTTATTTAAAATTTTTGATAAAATAATATTTTTGACTTAATTTTAATTTTTATTCAAGTTAATTAAATTTTTTTATTTAAATTTTTTATTAATTTTTTTATTAATTTTTTTACCTTTCAAAAACTTTCTGCTCTCATTCCATTCAACGTGAGAATCAAGTAAGTGCATCGCTCAAAACGTCAAGAGAAATGAGCTGGGTGATGTGGGAGTTTTGGGAGATGGCGTGGTGGGTTTGAGGGTGACGCGGAGGGGCCTTTCTCGACTATTCTATCTTTCCTCCATTAATCTCTTTCTTTTTTCCAATGAAATATTTCTGTATCCCATGCGTCTAAAAAATTTTTGATTTTTTATTTTATTTATTTTTTATTAATTTTCATTTATTTTTGAATTTTTTTATATCTGTTTTTTTATTTATTTATTTTTGGTTTTTTTATTATTTAATTTTTTGAATTTTTTTATTTTTTTTGATTTTTTTTTTGAAGTTTTTTTGAATTTTTTTTATTAGTTTTTTCATTTATTTTATATTTGTATTTATTTTTAGATTTTTTTACTTTTTCATTTTCTATTTTTATTTTTATTTTTAACTTTATTTATTTTTGATATTCAGAATTTATTTTATTTAATATTTTTTTTAATTTTATTTTTACCCTTAAAACAAACACATGTCGTCGAAGATGACAAATTGGTTGGCAGGATTTTGGATCACTTCCTTCCTGTTTTCTTATACCAAGCTTCAACAAAGCTTTCTAAAAAATAAAAAAATAAATAAAAAAAGTCAAAAATAAATAAAATAAATAAAATATAAAATATAGTAAAAATAAAAAAAATAAAAAAATAAAAAAATAAAAATAAAAAAATAAATAAAATAAATAAAAAAATTAAAATCATAAATATAATAAAATAAAATATAATAGAAAATTAAAATCATAAAATATAGTAAAAATCAAAATCAATGAAATAAATAATATTAAACAAATATTTTTATTTTTATTTTTTGACATTATTTTTTTAAATAAAATTGAAATTTAATTTAGTAAAAAAAATCAAAAAAATGAAATTAATAATATTTTTTAAATTTTTTTGAAATTAATTTTTTAAACAAATTTTTTTAAATATCTTTTTACGTTATCAAACTTGACGACCAAGAACTCGTTTTCCAAAACGTAGAACTCTCCTTCTTGTTTGACGCTGCAGAAAACAGGTTGAATTTGTTCCTCCTTGAAGTCCTTCTCTTCTATCTTCAACTCTGTGATGTTTATTCCAATAGAGTTTCCTTGTACTAATGCGAGTGCTTCAAAGAAAAATTGATTTATTTTGATAAAGTTTTATTTACAACATTTACATTTTTTATTTTTATTTTTTTATTTCTATTTTTTATTGACAATATTTTTTATTTTATTATTTATTTTTATTTTTATTTTTATTTTTTTTCATTTTTTTTATTTTCGTAACTTTTTTGAAATATTTTTTATTTTTTTTATATTTTTATTATTCGATTTTCTATTTTTTTTTTCTAATAATTTTTTTGAAATATTTTCGTTATTTATTAATTATTTTAATTTATTTTAACAAAGATTTTAATTTATTTTAATAAAGGTTTTATTTACTACATTAACATTTTTGATTTATTCTCATTATTTTTTTCATTTTTCATTTTTTATTTTTTATTTTTTTAACAAAGGTTTTATTTACTACATTAACATTTTTGATTTATTCTCATTATTTTTTTCATTTTTATTTTTTTTGATTTTTTGAAAATTTTTTTTTTTTTGATTTTTTGAAATATTTTATTTTTTTTATTTTTATCTCTTTATTTTTTGTTAATTTTTTAAAAATTTTTTATGAATATTACCAGACTTATCATTTACTAACTGAAGAGGCTTGACTTCTCCAATCAAATTGAGAGGAATTTCCACAACTTGAGAAACAGGCCAACTGAAACTGTTGTAAACGAGGAAGCACATTTTGTCGTCCAAATTCTTTCTCTTCTTGTTTCCATTTCCATTCGCCTTTATCTTTTTTTGTAGCAAAAGTTCTGACAATTGTTTCATGCCATCTTTCATTTTTTTTTTTAACAATTTTTTTTTTAATTTTTTATTTTTTGATTTATTTAATTATTTTGATAGATATTTTTTTTTTTGCGTTTCTCGTTTATTGGTTATATTTTTTCTTTTATTTTAAAAACATTTTATTTTTATTTTATTTTTATTTATTTTTTTTTCATTTTTTTTACCGTTGACAAGCTTTGTTCCCTCGGTGAGGACTTTCTCATAATAGATGTCTGTATCCTTGTAAACGAGCTCGATACTGGTACCTTTTTTTTTTTTAATTTAATTTTAATTTTTTTTTAATTTTTTTTAAATTGATTTTTTTAATTTATTTTAAAATTAATTAAATTTAATTTTAATTTTTTAATTAGTGTTTTTATTTGATGATGTTTTTTTTTGGATTATTTTTTTTTAATTTGATTTTTTTAATTTAGAATAATTTTTGAATTTTTCTTTGATATTTTTATTAATTTACCAGGTAAGACATCATGAAATTGATTCAACAAGACCAACTCCCAAAGTTCGTTGATTTTGGCGGAAGGGTAAACGCTGCTCTTCTGTCCCAACACCTGCAAGATAGAGTAGATGGATTCTATCTCGCGTAAGAGGAACTCGGACACTCTGTTTGATTTTTTCACTTTCGCTTGTGTTGTGTAAGTTCCTAACAAAAAATTGCAATAAAAATAATTTTTAAGATCAAGATTTTAATAGATAAAACTTTAAAAAAATTTTAAAATTAAAAAATTTAAAATTATTTTATTTAAAGACGAAAATATTTCAATAATATCTGATGTAAAATTAAAAAAATTATTTAAAGATTAAAATTTTAATGTAAAAATAAAAATATTTTTGAAACTGAATTTTAAAATTAAAAATAAATTAATATAAAAAATTAAAAATAAATTAACAGAAAAAATTTTTATTAAAAAATAAATAATTCAAAATTAAAACACAATAATGAAAAATTAATTTCAAATGAAAATATTTTTAAAATATTCTTAATAGAATCATAATGTAAAAAATGAATTTAAAATGTTTTTTTTTAACCTCTGTGAAACTCGAAATACAATTCACCTACCCAGGTTTGCAACTCTTCGGAGTTCTTCTCGAGACGCTCGAAAAAGTCGACAGGCTTTCTGATCTCCACTTTGGGGAGCCCTGACAAATTTTTCATTCTGTCCAATTGCTCCAACATTTGGATAGTAGGGCCTGTAAAATTTAGAAAAATTAAAAATTTAGAAAAATTAATAAATTAAAAAATTAACATAAAAATAAAATTGTTGAAATTGAAATAAAAGAATTAAATTAATATTAAAAATTAGAATTTAAAAATTTAAAATTAATCAAAATTTTTTTGTTATACCTCCACCTCCGTCTCCATACCCAAAAACGAGCATGGAATCGTTAGATCTTTCCTTTTCTTTGTAGTTGTTAAGACTCATCAAGACATCATTGACATTAGCGTGAGAACTAAAATTTAAATCATTTTTTTAAATTTAATATAATAATAAAATTTATTTTTATTTATTTTTATTTATTTTTATTTTTTTTTTATTTTTTTTTTATATTAAAATTTTTTTTTAAAATTTTATTTTACCAATAAGTATCTGCAGGAGGGAAATGGGAAAGGATTTTGGTTCCATCGAGTCCTTGCCAATAGAAGGAGTGGTATGGAAACTTGTTTATGTTGTTCCATGAAAGTTTTTGAGTCAAAAAGTATTCAATGCCTGAAGACTTGATGATTTGGGGTAATTGAGCTAAAAAAAAAATAAATAAAAATATCAAACAAAATAAAATGAAACCAAAAAAGTAATAAAAAATTTAAATAAATTGAAGTATAAATTAAAAATTAAAGAAATAAAAATAATTAGATTGTAGAAAATAAATATCAATTTATTAAAGATAAAAAATTAAAGTTAAAAACTAAAATAAAAAAATTGAAATTAAAAATAAAAAAATGAAATTGTAGAAAATGAATAAAATAAAAGTTTAATAAAGATTGTAATTAGTTAATAAGAAAAAATAAAAATGAAAGAAATGAAATTGTAGAAAATAAATATAAATTTAATAAAGATTAAAAATTAGTTGATAATAAAAATAAAAGTTAAAACTGAATAAAATTAAAAAAAAAATAAACAAAAAAAAAATTTAAAGAAAATTTTTTACCAGAGTAACCAAAGGTATCAGGCAACCAAAATTCTTTACAGTAAGCCCCGAATTCCTTCTTGAAAAACTTTTGTCCAAAAAGAAACTGCCTACAGAAACTTTCTCCAGAGGGAATGTTGCAGTCCATTTCGACCCATGTTCCTCCAATAGGAATGAATTGTCCTTCTTTGATCTTAAGCTTGATTCTCTCGTAAAGTCCCGGGTAATCTTCTTTGACCCATTTGTATTGCTTTTTAATTTTAAAAAATTTTTAGTAATTTTTTTCTTTCTAAAAATTAAAGTAAATGAAATAATTTAAAATTAAAGTAATTTTGGTAGATTAAATTTAAAATTACAAAATTAAAATTATTAAAAAATAAATTTTAAAATTGTAAAATTAAAAATTAATGTTTTTTTTACTTGTGCTTGTGACGCTCCAAACTTATACCATTTGTAATGTTCCATGTATCTTATTTGGGAAGCCCAAGATCTACCACATTTTCTTCTCGTTTCTGCATAAGGCCAGAGCTACAAAGAAAAATATTTTTAAAATGAATTCAATAATTTTTTAAAATTTTAATTAATTTTTAATTAATTTTTTTAATTTCTAAATTATTTCTAAATTAATTTTTTTAATTTCTGAATTATTTCTAAATTTATTTTTAAATAATTTTCAAATGAAAAGTTTTTTTTATTTTACCCATGCAGTATCAATGTGACAATGTCCAATACCACTTACAGTGAAAGCACCTTCAGAGTTTTGTTCAGAGAGGAACTTCTGTCCGATCTTTCTAGCTTCGGAGAAAGTGGAAGGGTCGTCAGTGAAGCACTTGTTGATCATTTGGTTTGCGACGAACAATGCTTTCGATGCTTTTTCACTGTTTTCATCCAATTTTTTGGCCATGTCTGTTATTATCACCAGATCGAAGTAAAGAGCAGCTGCTTCTCTATTGTAAACTCTAATTTCTATTATTGATAAATAATGTAAGTAAAATAATTAAATTTAATTTCAGTTTTTATTTAATATAAAATGAACAATTTTTTTTAAAATTGATAAAAGTGAATTAAAAAAATATTTCGTCAAAGATTTTTGTTGAAAAATGACAAAAATTAAAAAAATTTAGATGGAATGTATTAAAAAAAAATTTTAAAAGTAATTTTAAGAAATTATTTACCGCAAGTGGATAAAGCAAATTTCATGTTTTCAGATGGTGGCTGGATATCAGAGCTTCCTGATGGAGCATTCCCAAAAAGGGAGTTACAAGCCATTTCAATCATCAATCTGGCAGAATGAAAATAAAAAAATGAGAAAGAGATCAATAAATTTGAGAAAGAAAAAGCATTTTTTTTTTTTTATTTTACTCTGTCTCGAATCCTCCTTTAGGACAGTTGTATGTTAGAACATATTCCATTCTTTTGTCTCCTCTTTAAATAAAATGATATTATAGTGTTAATGTTATAATAAATTTTTGAAAAAAAAAAATTGATGATATACCTTCCCATTCCACCTGAATCATATTATAAAAATATAAATAAGATTTTCAAAAAAAAAGTTGAAACACAGATTTAATGATATATACCTGCCAATCCTTGTTGTGGCTCATCTTTTTCATAGATCAATGCTTCTGAATTGCTATCCCAGAAGAAATGCACCTCTTGTCCTTCCCATTTTGCAGGCACCTTTATTTTCACCTTTCAAAAAAAAAAAAACGAAATATAAAAAAAATAAATTTATATTTTCTCTGAAAAAATATATATAAAATTTATTTTTTATTTACTATGAACCAATGTGTTGACCATGATGGCCCAAATTCAGATCCAATTTTATCTTGTTTGAATTTCAAATTTTTTGCTTTTGAATATGGAATTCTCTCTAAATTGTCTACTGATGCAGATTGGATGGATTCTACAGGGAGAGTTTCGCTATAGATTTTGTTGATGAGATTTATTTCCTTCCAATTGTTGCTCCAAAGGAAATTATCAAATCTTTCTAACGTTATTTTTTTGAACATCTTATAAATTTTTTTTTATATATTTTTGATTGAAAGATCAATTTTTTAAAAAATGAAATTGATGCATTTAGAATGAATCAATAGCCATGGTTTAAAACAAACTTAAGATTTGATTTTCTCAATTAAATTTAATAAATAAAATTGGGATTGGAAAAAGAAGGTAATATTTTTTTTTTTTTGAACTTCAGAAGTATTTAATAATCCAAATATGAACAAAATAAGATGGATTTTTTATTAAATCAACTGATTGATAAAATTGAAAATGGTGGCAAGGATTATTTCAATTCCCATGATTTTAAGATATTTTTAGGAGATGAAAAGATAATGAAGAGATTATATGAGAAATTGAAAGAAATCGATAAAATCACAGAATATACTTTTGATGTTATCAAAAAAGAAGATTTGGAGGGAAATTTCAATTTTTTCCTTGATTATCTCCAGAATACCAAAAATCTAGAGCATCTCAAGATAATCATGCATCCCAATTTCAAAGAGAAAGATTGGGAAGATTTATGCGAAATTATGAAATCAAATATGAGTATAAAAAAATTGGATCTCATTCATTCTCGAGATAATTATGAAAAGATGAAAAAAATTTTGAAATCTCTCCATTTAAATCAAAAGATTGAAGCATTGAATTTATTAGATTTAGAAATTGATAAAGAGATGTCCGAGGAAATTTCTAGGTTTATTTCCGAAAACAAAAGTATCACCTCAATTAGTTTTGAAAGAGTGTTTGAGTCGAGTGAAATTGAATTTGGTCCTATTTGTGAGGCACTAAAAAAAAACGAGAGAATCAAAAAAATTTTTTTTAAAAGAGAGGATACTGGAAAATATTTAAATAATTATCTTTCGGAGATTTTGGATTGTAGTCAAATTGAGGAACTTTTTTTGGAGGAGGTTTCACTCAATGAAAAACAGTTATCTTCACTTTTTAAATCCATTCAAAACAATAGTGCTCTTTCTTCTCTTTTCATCACACATATTGATTTTGAATGTTTGAAAAATAATGAAATAAATTTGATGTTGTCTTCAAACAAGTCTCTTAAAAAACTGTAAAATTTTTTTTTTTTCAATAATAATTTAAAAATTTTGATTTGTTTATTATTAAAAATGTAAAATTTGTTAGGATTATTTTCAATTATTCAATATTTTTTTTTTTTTAGAGAAATAACTTCATGTTTTCAAAATGAAAATTTATTTGATTATTTGAAAGAAGGTCTAAAAAAGAATGAATCAATAGTGAAGTTGGTTACTAAAGGGAATAAGATTGGTGAGAATGGACCAAAAACTTTTTCAGAGTTTTTAAAATACAAAAAATGGGAAGAAGTAGAAATTTTTGGAGAAAAAATAGGAGATATTGATTGTGAGTTGATTTTCAATTCTTTAAAAAACAATAAATTTCTAAAGAGAATGATTTATTACAATAATGGTTTTCAGATAAATAGAGAGATTGTAAATCATTGTGCGAATTGCTTGAAATCAAATGATACTCTGAGGTTTATTCATGTTTCTGGAGTTCGATTCTCTTTTGCAAATGTTTTGGATTTGTTGAAAGTGAATCACTCCCTTTTTAATGTTCCTCTAGAACGTTTTCAAGAAGGAGAAACTAAATTAATCAGAGATATGTTTATCATCAATAAAAGAATTTCGGAAAAGCCTTGTTGGAGTATTGAAAAACATTCAATATTTGAAGATCAATTCAAGCATAAAGTAGAATCTTTTTTAATCTGTTTTCATATCTTCTTAAAAACCAAAAGACATTTGAAAATCCCAAAACCTTTGCTTTACAAAATTTTTGATGAATCTTCTATCCGTTTCTTGATAGGATTGAAACAAAAAAATTAATTCTTTTACTTGAAAAACTTTAAATTTGCTTTATAAATAAATTTGCTTTATAAATACCTTAAAATTCCTTTCATTTAATTTTAATTTTAAATTTTATTTTTTAACTGAATGATTTATATAAAAAAAATTGAAATGTCATCAAAAGTAAATAAATTAACAGAAGAACAAGTGGAAGAATTTAAAGAAGTTTTCGCTGCATATGATAAAGATAAAGACAATAGACTAGGACTCAAAGAATTATTCGAAGCTATGAAATATCTCGGACAAATATTGACCCCTTTGCAATTATCTGAGCTATGTGGAGGTAAAATAAAAATTTATAAATAAATTATATCACTCTTGGTGTATATTTGTTAAATTTGAATCGATATCGCCGTTTATCAAATTTATAAATTCTAGATATGCAATGGCATTATTATAAATAGAAATGAGAATATATCCATTCAATATCTACCTCTTATATAGAACTCCTATTTATACCCTTCCACAATATATAATTTATATTTGACAAAAAAATTTATATTTCACATGTATAATGAATAGGACCTACTGGAAGCATAGATTATCAAAAATGGTTGGAATATATGGCAAATAAATTTGTTGTGGAAGATACCCAAGAAGATATCCTCCAAGCATTCGAGGTATTCGACAGAGATGGAAGAGGATACATCTCCAATCCTGAATTAAGACATGTTCTCACATGTTTGGGAGAAAGATTAGATGAGAATGATGTTGAAGAGATGTTGTTGCAAGCAGATCAAGGAGATGGTAAACAAAAATTCAAAATTAAATTTTTTTTTTAAATAATATCCCTCTTTAATTTTCAAAAAGGAATGACTGATTATAAGAATTTTGTGGCTTTGTTGATTGATAAGTAATTTGTTGTTAAAGATCTTCAAAATTTGGAAAGAGAAAAAATAAATTTTGATAATTTTATTTACACTGAATTAAATTAAATATGATTTGTAATAACAACAAATGTGATCAAAAATAGTTATTATGGACAAATAATAAAACTTCAATATATGATCAATTTGGTTCATAAATTTATTTGAACAAAAAAAATGGGAAATCAACAAAACAAACCCAACAAAAAGAATGATTCTTTTAATATCAAAAATCCAACCATAACCATACCCATTCATATCGATGATAAATCCCCCAATAATCTCAAAGAAAATACTGATATACTGAATAATGATCCCAATCCCATCAATCAAACTATTCCTAAAGATGATAAACAAATGGAGGGAGATCCAATCAATAATGATCCCATTTTGGAAGAGAAAGATAAAATCGTTATAAAAGATATCAAGGATGCTCCCAAGATGATTGACCTAAAAATCAATGAACAAGATGATTTCAAGAAGGAGGAAGATCCATCCATAAAAAAAAATAAGAAGGAAAATATAAGTGTAAATTTTTTAATTTAAAATTATTAAATAAAAAAAAAAAAAAAATGAAATTTCAAACAAAATAAAACATAAATCAAAAAATTCTTTTTGAAATTGTAGTCCAAGAACACCATCAAAAATTATTCAGAACCAGAAAATTACAATGAAAGTCTACAACACCATTTAGCAGAAGCTTGCTGTAACAACAATTACGAATCCATCAAAAATATTCTTGAAAAAAGAGCTTCTCCTAATTTCCTTCTTAAAAACGAAAAGGGAAGGAAAACTTCATATTTGCATATATTGTGTTCTGAAGTAAATCCTATCAATCTAGAAAATATTGGTAATCAATTTTTTATCTATCAACAATTTTTTTTTATTTATTTTTAAACAAAATATTTAATTTTATTTTTTTAAAATTCATTTTTGAAAAAAAATATTTAAAATTTTCAAATTTTTAGAACTTCTTTTAAATTGTAAAGCAAACCCAAACGCAAAAGATGATTATTTAAATTTTGAAATGACTCGTAAAAAAATAATTTCTTATTTTAAAAATAAATTTCATTTATAAACTTTTTAATTAAAAAGCACTTCATTATCTTTGTGATAACAAACAAAGTATACAAGCTATAGAACTTCTCTTAAACCACAATGCAAGCATAAACATGCCAAATAGATTAGGTAACAATATTCATTTTTATTAATTAACTTAATTTTTTTTTCTTTTATATTTAATAAAATTTTTATTTATTATTTTTTTTTTAATAGATAAAACACCACTTCACTTGAGTTGTAAAGAAAAAAATTTGGAGGTGGACACACTCAAATTTTTATTGGAGAATAAAGCAGTTCCCAATGTTGTGGATCGGGAGGCTTCCTCTCCTTTTCACAGTGTGTTAAACATTTGGGGTTTTGAAAGTTCTACATTGCTGAAATGTTCAAAGTAAGATTAAAATTAAATTTTACAAAAAAAAAAATTAAAAAAAAAATTTTTTTTACCAAGTTTATTTTTGGAATATGAAGGAAATCCTAATTTAACAAATTCCTATTTAAAAACTCCTTTCCATTATGCAGCTTTTAGTAAAAAAAAACAAATATTTTTTTAAAAATACTGTTAATTTTTATATTATAATTTCTTTTTTTTATATTTTAAAGATGAAAATATTAAAGTTAATACTTTGCAAAACTTTATTGATAAAAGGGCGAATGTCAGTTTGGTTGATAAATCAGGCAAAAATGTTTTGTTTTGGGCAATAGATCTTGACAGGCCAGATTTAGTTGTATTGTCACTGATAAATGGGATAGATCCTGAATTGAAAAATAAACAGGCAAAAATCACTAATATTTTTATTTAAAAAAAAAATAAATATTTAATTAAATTTAAAGGGGAATAATGCTTTGACAATGGCTGAAGTTAAAGATAAAGATGAAATAGTTAAGATGTTGAAAGATTGGAAAGATCCTCAGACTTCTTTTTGGAACAAGGACAGGAACTCTTATTTCCCCGACAGATACAAGTATCTCGTTTCCACTTTTACTTTTTGTATTTGTTTGTTTGCAAAAAAGATTGGAACAAAGTTTCCCAAACCAATCCTATGTATATTAATTAATTTGATATTCTTCAATAAAAGATATAAATATTGAAAAAAATTAAAATGAAAAAATTTAAAAATTAAAAATAAAAATTTATTTAATTCAATTTGTTTCTTTATCGAAATCTAATTTTGTTTGAGACAATGAAAGTTTGTTTAATTCTATCACAATGTCACCTTCATCATCTATTGAGTCTTCGTCATCACTGTCGTCGCTGTCAGACTGAGATTGTTGAGCCAAACTAAGAAAGTTGTTTCTCTCTTCCAAAAACCCGTTGGACTCCTTCAATAAACTCAACAGTGTCTCGTTCTCAGTTTCTTTTTTGGAAAGAGAGTCAAGGTAGTCTCTTAGTTTTGTCACGAGCTACAAAAAAAAGTGTTTAGAAAAAAAAACAAATAAAAAATAAAAAATAAAATTTTAAAATTTTAAAAAATTAAATATTAAAAAATAAAAAATAAAAATAAAATAATAAAAATAAAAAATAAAAAATATTGAAGAAAAAATAAAAAATATTGAAGAAAAAATTAAAATTAATAATTTACACTTATATCTTCCTTGAGAACAGTTTCCAAGTTGGTAGGTTTGTTGGGTTTAGGGAGAGGAACATCACCATGATGGGACATGAAAGCCTTTGGAATACATAGGAGAAGAGTGTTGGAATCCCACTTAACTTTGACAGGTTGCTTAGTTTTTTTCTGGTTTGTTCTCATCAAGTTTTGAAGATTTGCATTCAACTTTGTATAACTGGCAGATGCAACTCCTATTTAAATTTTCAAAATTTTTGTCAATTTTTATTTTTTTTATTTTTATTTTAAAACTTATTTTTTATTTTTTATTTTTTATTTTTTATTTTTTATTTTTTATTTTTTATTTTTTATTTTTTATTTTTTATT
>JAMYWO010000444.1:0-13823 GCA_024220525.1 Cochliopodium minus | reverse complement strand
GCCCCAACAACTCTCTTATTGTTCGGGGATCACCGTAAAACAGCTGTCAAAATCAATATTCAATGGACGGCTATAAATAATTAAAAAATAAATGAAAAAATAAATGAAAAAAATAAAATATAAATAAAAATAATAAAATAAAAAAATAAAAATAATAAAATAATAAAAATAATAAAAAAAAAAAAAAATTAATTGAAAAAATAAATATTAAAAAAAAAAAAGTAAATGAAATAATATAATCTTAATAATATTCTTTAATCAATTAATAATTGAAATCAAAAAAATTAAAAAAAATAAAAAATAAAATAATAAATTTTAAGTTTCAAGTTTGGATTTGGCCTTTTTTTTCGTTTTGACATTTTCTCTGTGATGATTTTGGTGATTTGCATCATTTTCTTGAATGTTGAGTCTCCTCCTCTTGCTTTCATTCAAATACAGAGTTACCTTTAAAAGTTTTAAAGAATTTTAAAAAAATTATCTAAAAATTAAAAAAATAAAAAAATAATTTAAATAAAAATAAAAATAAATAAAATGTAAAAAAATTTACATGTTATTCCTCTGACAACTTACTGGGTTGTAAGTTTATATGTGCTGGACATTTTACTCAATCTATGGCGAATATTGTTATATCGGTTACTTTGGATGGGAGTTATCATCAGCGAGTAAATAGCTTTTTATAAAGATTTTAAAATATTAAAAAAGTGAAATTTAAAGAAAAAAAAATATTGAAAAAAGTAATATTTAAAAAAAAATATTTGAAAATTTAAAATAAATCAAAAAAAAATAGTTTATTAAAAAAAAAAATGAATTCATAAAAAAATTGTTTATTAATTAAAATAAATTATTATTAAAATAAATCAAAAAATTGTTTGTTTATTAATTAAAATAAAAAAATTATTTTACTTAAATTCGAAGGACCATTTTGTTCCATTTTGTTCAAAAACTTGGCAACCTTTTTGTTGGTCTTCTTCAAATGATCCAAATATTCGATTCCGTCCTCGTAGTTGTTGATGAATTCGGAGTAGAGTTTGAGCCCGTCGACCAGCTTCAAAATGGAACTGGACATGATCGTCGTTTCTGATTCGTAGTTTTTCATCAAAAGATCCAATTCTCCAAGAAACACAAAATTAAGGTGTTTTAAAACCTAAAAAAAAAATTAAAAAATTTTAATTTATTTTAATTTATTTTAATTTATTGAGGTTTATTCAAATTTTTGAAGTTTTTTTTTTACTTGCAAATTTTAAATATTTTATTTTTATTCAATTATTCAAGTTTATTAATTTATAATTAAATTTATAATTAATTTTATTTTAATTTATTGAAGTTTTAATTTTAATTTATTGAAGTTTTTTTTTAATTTATTGAAGTTTTTTTTTAATTTATTGAAGTTTTTTTTTAATTTATTGAAGTTTTAATTTTAATTTATATTTTATTTTATTTAAATTTAATCAATTTTTATTCATTATTTTTTACTTGCAAATTGCTGAAAATTTTTGTGACTTGTTCATCATTGATCAATTTTTTTTTCAACATACCATTAATATAACTCTTTCAAAAATAAAAAATAATAAAAAATAAAAATAATAAAAAATAAAAGGATTGAAAATAGTGAAAAATAATAAATAAAAAATAAAAAAATAATAAAATAAAAAATCACTAAAAAATGAAGATAAATAAATAATTAGAAATAATAAATAAAAAATAAAAAGAAATTTTACATCACAAAGGATTTGGATGTGCGAGTTATAAGATCTTTCACTTTCTAAAAGTTCGCAGAGGATTTTGTGTCTGACCTCGAACATCTCCTCCTTTTTCTTTAGAATGAGTTCTATGTCCTGTTTTACTTCTACGTAGTTCTCATCAGTCGAATGAAAGCTTTCTTCATCTAATAGGTTGAAAATATAATTATTATAATTTTAAAATTAAAAATCAAAAATAAACAACAAACTAAAAATAAAATGAAAATAAATGAAAATATTTCATAAAAAAAATATATCATAAAAAAATAATAATAAAAATAAAATATTAAAACAAATTAATAATTAAAATATTTATAAAATATTTATAAAATCAAAAATATTTAATAAATAAAAATATAAAATACTTTTATTTATAAAATCAAAAAATAAAATTTTGAAATAAAAAAAAAAAGAGACCAGTAGAATCTATTCTTTCGTCAAAGATTTGAATATCAGTGACAGACTTATTCTCTGCTACCCAGATGACGTTTTCAGGCAAAGGAAGAATGTAAGAGATATTTTCGTTGTACTTAAGTTGTCTGATGAGGTTCTTTGTGTGAGACTCCCATATCGAGACGATTTTTCCTGACAAACCAAAGATGAACCAGTTATGATCATCTTTTGTTTTCACTAGATTCGTTATTTTTTCTTTGCTGTGTTCAAGTTTTTCTAACAATTCCTTTAAAAACAGAAAATTGGAAAAAATAATAAACAGATAAATTAAAAGATAATATTAACATAGAAAAATGAATAAAATAAAAATAAAAATAATAAAAATGTTGTGATCAAAAATAATCTTTAAGCAATAAATTTTTTAAAAATAATTAAATTTATAATAAACTTTATAATAAATTTTATAAAAAAATTTATACATAATTTAATTAATAATTTTTTAAAAAAAAATTATTTACTATCTTATTTTCAGAGGTGAAGTTGGGAGACCAGATGAAAATTTCTTTTCCTGCACAACTCCATATATTCTCCCCAACAATGAGAAGACTAGTGATGTTAGAAGAATGGGCATCCAAAGTGATCAATTTGTTCGTAGAAATGTCATAAACGAACATCTTTTTCTTTCCTCCTATCAAAATGTATGAAGAGTCAGGAATTGAACAGATCGAAGTCAGTTTGGTGGAGGTGTTTATTTTGGAATCCAAATGTGGTTTTTTGTTGAGTTCGAATGGTTTCCAAAATGCGATTTTTCCTTTTAAAATTTAAATTAATTCTAAATCTTTTTTTTTTAATAAATTTATTTAATTCTTTTTCCAATTTTATTTATTTATTTTATTAATTTTTTTTCAATTTTATTTATTATTTTAAAATTTTTGTTTTAAAAGTTTTTCAATTTTATTTATTATTTTAAATTTTTTATTCATTATTTTAAAATTTTTTATTTTCAGTTATTTTTACAATTTATTTAAAATTTTTTTTTCTATTTTATTTTTTACCACTGATGTCAGTCGTGACCAAAAAATCAAATCCGTTGTATGTTATAACTTCCATAGCCTTTACCTCGCTTTTGGAATGTTCGTTGAGCATTCCTAATAACTCGTGTTTATTCGCCAAGAAGCTGTAATTCCAAAAATGAGCAGAAATCATCCCATCTTCCGAAGAAACAAACACGAAATTGTTTTTGTGGACCTAAAAAATAAGAAATAAAATTTACAAATAAAAATTTTACAAATGAAAAAAATTAATATTTAAATTAAATTAATTATTATTAATCTGCGCCATATGATTTGGATCAATTTTTATTTCTCAACATAAGATACTATATTATTGATAAATGAGATCGAAACTATTATCATATTATCATTTGTATTGTTGATTAATATTGATCTTTTATCGATAAATTTTACAAATGAAAAAATAATTAAAATTAAAGAAAAAAAAAATTTGAAAAAAAATTGATTATTTTTTATTAAAATTAAATTATCAAAAGATTTTAAAAAAAATTTTAATAAAATTGAATTTAACGAAAAAAAAAAAAGGTTTTACCATACAAGTTATTTTAGTCTTGTGAATGTCCGAGAAACAATCTATCTTTGAATTCTGTTCATAATCATAAAGCACAATCTCGTTCCCACAAGCCAACCACACAGTCCTCTTCACAAAGAGCATGAGATGTATTGGCTTCTCGAAATCAAAGACCCTAGAGAAATAAAAGGTGATCGATTTGGATTCTGTGGCTTTTGGCTGTTCGTTAGACTTTGCATTTTCTTTTTTTTCTTCTAATCCCGATTTTCTTTCTATTGTCAAGATAGATTGTTTTTTGTCTTTTTAAAAAATTTTTAATTTTAAAATGTAAAAATAAAAATTTAATAAACATAATTCAATGAGTAACAAATAAAGGTGAAAATATAACCAAAATTATTAAAATAAATTTTTGTTTTAAAAAAACTCACTAATAACAAAAAATAATTAAAAAATAATTTAAAGGAGTGTAAAAATATAAACAATAAATTAAAAACCATTTTGTTCAAAAAATGTTCAAAAAATATTATTTTTTTTTTTTACTTTTTTCTTCAACTATTTCATGATCTTTGTTTTCGTATTTTTTGATGTATGGCTCAATCTTCTTTTCAAGGTGCCGAAACAAAATGATGAGACACTTGGACTCTGCCTTCTCCTTGAACTTGTTGGGCCTCAAAGCCAAAAGCTCCCTCTGAAGAAAAGAAGGCAAAATGATTTTCTGAGGGGCGTAATCCAAAACGTAATGGTTGACAAGCTCCAAAAAGAGGCTGTATTCTTTTAAATCATTGTTGTCTGTACGTATGGAATAAAGTACGGCTAAATCTACCCAACATTTATAAATACGAACGATTTCTACATTGTTCAAATCATACAAAAACTGCAAGAATTTTTCTTGTTCACTTTTGTCGGAGTAGATGTTGACCAACTTTTGCACGAGAAGCTTCTTTTCCTTTCCGTTTTTCAACGTCAAGTTTTTTTGGCTCACTCGATGTTTGTTGAGTTTGAGGAACAAGGAATAAGAAATTTGGTAGTGACTTTCTTCGTTGAATTGTGTTGTTTTGACTCTGGGTATGGGAACCAAGTAGTTTTCTTCGATGAGTTCTTTTGCGATGTCCGTTTCATCGTTGAGAAACGAGTATTTCTTTCTTTTGAAGAGATTGATCTTGTTTTTGTTTTCTTTGAGCCAGCTCAGGAAGATCTTTCCCTTGAAACAGTTCTTGTACGAGACATCGTCGATCACTTGGCTGCATAATCCTTGTTTGGGATCTTTCTTGAGCTGATGGAAATAGATGATGAGGATCTCTCTGATATCGTTTATCTTCCAACAATAATATGTGTTTTTATTCATCATCTTCTCTCTCTTTTTTAGCGATCTTATTATCTGCTTCTTTATCAAGATATTCCCTATCAATATCGCCTCTTTCTCATCTATAAATTCATCTCCTCCATCATTACTCTTCATTTTCATCATCACCTCTATAAATGACTCTCCCAAAAATCCATAACCTATTATCTTCTCATCCACCTCTATCAGATCTATCCCTATGTGCTTCTTATATGTTTTGAAAATCTCTGTTATCAATTTCTCCTGTGAATTCGTCTCTATACTATCAGATATCAATTTATTCGATCCTGAATAGTTTGATCTCAATGAATCTGTCTTCTTATTATTTTTCGATTTGTTTTTGAGTTCAGATTTGTTAGGAGCTGTTTGTATATCTTTATTTTCATTTTCCTGCTTTACAAAATTAGATGGGAAATATCCCTCTTTATCTCCCATTCTTCCTTTCGTCCAACCCCTCTTTCCATTTTTGATCAATTCGATCTTCTCACCTTCTAAAAAATGGAGATATTTTGTTTTCGTATTGGAATCTTTATTCTCCTCTGAATTGTAATCATACAATGCAATCAATACAATTTTATCTTTGAGGGGAGTAATATCCATTTTGATTTTTTTAATATTTAATCGTCAATAGAGAAATTCAAAAAAATTTTTGGATTTGAACTCTTCATAAAATCAAGTTTTGAAAGAAAGACATATTTTTTACTATAAACAAATCGAAAAATTTTATTATTTTTTTTTTTTTTTTATATTCGCAATAAATTAAACTCTTTTTTTTTTTTTTCGCAATGGGTGGTTGATTTAGAAGAAAGTCTTCATGTTTGTGAGACACATGGCAGCTTCATATTCATTAAAAGAAAGATTTCTGTTGGGGCTAGATCTTCCGCTGTTATTTTCACGAGGAGATGTATTATTACTGAAAGAATTGGATTGGAATCCATTATTGTTATTATTATTATCGCTGAGAGGAAAAAAATTGGAGCCGTTGATGTTCATGTTGAAATTGGTTTGAGGAATAAAGGTAGTGTGATGATTGAAAGGAGGGCTTTCTTTTATGGATCTTGGAGGGCTTTGTGAGATGAGAGATCTAGGTGGGCTGTTTTGGATGATGCGAGGGGAGGTATTTTGCATTCCATTGTTATTTCCTCTTGGAGATGTGCTGATGCTCACATTTGACATTGGATTTACAATTGAGCCTATATCAAATTTGTTTTGTTGAGAGAATGTTCTTTCAGGTGAGATTTCTCTTGATCTATTTCCTCCTCTGTTTACTCCGGTCAAATTGAATTCAGTGCTGGATACGAAGGATGATTCCATGAAACTATCGTTGCTGTTATATTTGGATGGTGTATGGAACAATTTGATGTTTCTTCTTCCATGTGTTGTTTGAACGACCTGTTCATTGAAAATTTTAAAAAATAAAGAAAAAATAAATATTTTTATAATTTGTTCAAATTTATATATTTATTATATTGGAGGAAATAAATAAATCAAGTTGTTTTTAATATTTACCTTAAGTCCAAGATCTTCTTTCAATTTTCTTTCAAATGAAGACAATTTTATAGCATATTCGTTTTGTATTATTTGAGCGAGCTCTTTTTTAAGGTATGCGAGTTCAACTACTCCGCTTTCGTTTCTTTGGATCCATATTATTGGTTGATATTGATAAAGGAGACTGATCAATCTTGAACGAATCTTTGGGGTCTTTGGTTCGTGGCAGTTTGAGAAAAATTCATTGAGTAATTCGAGGTTATCCATTTGTATTTTGTTGATTTTTGAGTGAGTTTGTTGGAGGGATAGGGATTTTAAAATAAAAAACTTTTTTTTTTTTCTTCTTTTTTGGAAAGAAATTGAATTGAGATTTTTTTTTTTTTTAATTTTTTTTATTGTTTTTTTTTTTTATTTTTGTTAGCATTTTATAAATATAATTATTTTTTTTATATTATTATAATTTAAAAATCTTTAAAATATAAAAATTGAAAAATCTCTTTCACAACAATAATTAATTTGGATTTGAATAAATAATTCAAATAGTATTACATCCAAACTAGATTTATTGTTTAAAAGAATTTGATTTGGAAAATTTTTTAACTTTACATATCCACATTGAAGCATATTAATTTTTATTTTGGAAATCTGAATTAAAATTGGATTCGAAGATCTACAAAAAAAAATAAAAAATTCAGTAAAAAATAAAAAAAATATAAATTAAATTATCTAAAATAGATCAAAATAAAAGTTGTAAGGAAAATGGAGATCAAAAATCAAAAAAATTTTGATCCAAAATGATGTAAAATTCTTTCAATTTTGGAAACAATTTTAAAAATTTTAAATGATCGGAAAGAATCTTGATTTAAAAGTTTAAAATAAGAAATCCAACTTTAGGATTCTATTATTAAATAATTAAATATTTGTTCCTCTTTTTATTTTAAAAAGGCTGAAATTTTTTTTAAATTTTTATTTAAATATTTGAAATTTTGAAAGTGTATTAGATCCATTTTACTTTTTTATCAATGTGGATCTTTGAACATAAAAGAAGGAAGTGAGATAAAATATTTTATAATTCGATTTCAAATTGAAAAACAATAAACTGCATATTTGGTAAAAAGTAAAGTGAATCCCGATCAAATGAACAACGGGGAATGGAGAAAATTTAAAAAAAATTTCAATGAAGTTTCATAATCTAAAATTTTTTTTTTTTTTTTTGATAATTCTCCTCTGTAATGAACTTACAGTAATATCCCGCTCATTTCTTCAAGCAATTTTTTAAATATTTAGTTGTTTGAACATCAAAGAAAGCAATAAAATCCATTTCTGATATTTTTTTGAAAGAATATATATAAAATTTATCCTCTATTAAAAACACATCTCCTTAAAATCCAAAATCAAAATTACCTTTAAACATTTGAATTCGTAAAATTTGAATGAATTTCAACAAACTTCACATCAAAAATAAATAAAATTTGAAAAAAATTTAATTATCCTCTGTATTAAAAAAAATGAAAGAAAATTATTATAAAAGGAAAGAGAGGGGATAAAGAAAACTTGAAATGCAGACTATTTTCTGATAAATGCAAATTTTTTCCTTCATTCTAATTTTTATTAAGTTAAATTATTTATTATTTATATTTTTTCAGAGAATTCAAAATATTTAGTCAATATCAAAAATTAAAGTGAAATTATATATCAATTTTGAACTCTCTATCTTAAATAAACCACAATGGAAGAAAGATATATATTATGAGAAAAATTCCTTTCAGTTCATAATTTGGATCGGAATTGAATATAATAAGTCAAATATTGTCAATAACTGAATTTTTTTTTCTTTAAACAAATGACAAAAGAACAAAATGAGATCGTTTTTTCTTTAATAGAATATTATTTGATAATAATCGAGGAAATAATTTAATAATATACAAAAAAAAAAAAAATCTTTTTTTCAATTTTGATTTTGATTGAAATTGGGTTTGGAATTTCGATTAACAGGAGGTGGATTGGATCCATAATTTCTATTGGGCAAAGGCGGAGGTAAATTCATACCTCCAAAATTTGGTAAAGGAGGAGGTAAATTTTGAATCTTTATTTCTACTTCCTCTCTTAATTTTTTCATTGATATTTCTTCCTCTTTCAATTTATTCTTTTTCATTCTTATATTGTTTAATATTTTTCTTTCATAATCAAAATTTGGATTGGATGTGGATGGTACATCGTTGATAAAACCCTTTTATATGAAAATATTCAAAGATGTTATTTCTTTTTTAAATTTAATTTTTTTTTTTTTACATTATTCTTAGGATCCAAAAAGATTATTTCAGGTGATATTTCAACGAGGGATGGATAGTCCAATACTCTTTTTACATCAAATTCATCTTCTTTTGAATTCAGATTCAAATTGGAGATTTGCGGATATAAATTTGATGGAATAACATTATTATCAACAATATTGTTTGGTATTTCATTCGTGATCTTATTATTTGTTGAAATTAAGCTATTTTTCCTTTCTATTGTTTGATTATCATTATTTTTTGTCAAATTCTCTTTATCTTCTTTTTTTTCTTCCAATTTCTTTTGAAAGTGAACCTGATGATTCTTTGATTTCAATACCTGTTACCCAAATTGTTAATTTATTTGATTTATCTCAATATAATTTTTATTTATCTTACTTTCTTCATTTGATCTGTAAAATCAACCACTATATCTTTATTTGATGTTATATCTTTTATCACCAAACAATATTCTTCTGGATTCTTCAATTTAAAATGTCTTATTAGTGTTAATAAAGGTTGAGGTGGAATTATAGTGATATTTTTACTTTGATATTTTTAATATCCATGATGATATTGTTTCAATTGATTTGATATTAAAAGTTTTGATTGAAGATTCATAATATATTTCTATTTTCATGGTGATTTTTTCACCCTATTTGGTATTGATTTTTATAACAATATTTTTTTCTTTAAATTTTTGCTTTTCCAATCATAAAGATCAGAATGACAATCAATTAGTGATGAAATTAATCCAAACTGGTTTTAATATCATAATAAAAATCTTGTTAAAGGAAAAAGGATATCTACAATTTTGGTTATTGAGTTAAATATGTAATGGTTATGACTCAAATTTGAATGAATGGCAAATTGATTTGAAAGTGATATAAAAAATATTTTTTTATTCGGATATTCTCAAGTTCATATAAAATAGTCCTTCTTGAGAAATACAATACTATTAATTTTCTCAAAAAAAAAATGGATTTATATTGTTTGTTGTTCTACATTTTTCATACTTTTTAAATCTCTCAGTGCATATCTTTCCAATTTAAGTCCTTTTATTTTTACACTGAAATAAAAAAGAAATAAATTTATACTGCAAAAAATATTAAATAAAAAAAAAACTCGTTTTAATTAACATTACTCTTAGAGACAAGAAACACTTCAAGGCTAGGTACAACCACAAGTTAGCTTACTGGTCCTTATCAAAGTTCTATAACATAAACTCAAATAAAAAACTTTTATAAACACTATAAAACAAAAAACACATAAAAATGATGAAAACCATGCAAAATAACAATGATATCAGAAAAAGACTTGATTTGTAAGATATTTTACAGAGTATTAACTTTAAATATTTAAAAGTACTCAAATGTCCTCCTTTAATATAAAATTAATATAGCTCAAGCGATGATAATAAACCAAAGAGACAACCAACCAACATACACGTATGTTCATAAAAAAAAAAATACAACATTTTTTCATGAGCAAATTTATTATAGTTGAATTCAAAAACAAAATTTACCTTTATAAATTCATAAAATATAATTTCAAGTATCAATAAATGCCAAAGTTTATTTCATTTTAAATATTTATGCAATATTATATATATTTGCTAACATTATTCCTAATTCTTTTATTCGATTGTATAGATGTTTTTGAACCAACATCAAAACAAGCCAAAGAATTTCCAATCTGAACCTAACATGCTCAAAAATACATCAACATTCACTTCCCAACAAGATAATACAAGCAGCACCAACAACTTGTCATCAGTATCTTTCAATACCAACAACACAAGCCCAACAAAGAATCAATTGCCTATGCCATCCACATCTGAAGGAAACATGAACACATCCGAACAGAAATATGCAGGTGGAGGATATTCGAAATCACCCAATCCAAAGTCATTGGGCAAGCCTGGATTGCAATCTCCCTTCAAAAGTAATTCTCCTCCAAAGAGAGAAAATATCCTCAATCCTAACACCTCTGTTCCTATCTATCCTTCCCCAAATACATCTCCTGTGCACACTTCCAAAACTAGCCAACAATCGAATGTTCTCCGATTCGATAGCGAGACTTTCTTTAAGAGTGTCAATACCAGCAATAACAATTTGTTGAATCCTCCCCTCTTCAATATCCATTCCAATATGAAGTAAAACTATCCTCTTCCAAAATAAATCATAACCAAACTTAATGGTACTGTGATATTTCCCTTATAAAAAAATTATTTTTTTTTTCCCTTATTACCTCAAAAGTAATAATTTCAAAAAAAAAAAGGTAATTTTTGCCATTTTTTCATTGTTTTGCCCGAAATAAAAAAAATTTATGGTTTATGTGGGAAAAAAAACTTCAAAAAATTAAAATTTACAACTTCTGAAATTTCTTAATTTTTCCAAATATTTTTTTAATTATTTAATTCAAGAAGAAAGATAAATAATAAACTTTAGAATTTCAATCTGAGAGTGAGGATTTTGAATGGAGTGGCTTTTAATAAGATTTTGCTTTGAGTATCTTGTTTTACTACTTTCAAGGTTTCAATCTCCTCTTCCAAAATGTTGCAAAGATGTGCGGATATGACATCAAAACAAGTGCTCAACTCAAAGTTTGATTGAGATCCAAAAGACTCGTATAATCTCAAAATCAAACAGTCCCCTTCTTCCTCTTTCTTCAAAGTATCAATGATGACAGAGTCTGTGTTGAGGTTGAAGAAGGAATTTTGGAGGTAGAACTCTTCTTTGAAGCCGGAGAATGGGACTACTTGGAGTTGTTTGTTAAAGTTGTATCCCTTTTGGATGATCCCTGCTGACTGGAAGCAACCACTGTAAGGAACAAGTGCATATTTAAACTTGTGTTGGCCAAGATCAGCATGGACTAGAAAATAAAATAATTTAAATAATAATCCAAATAAAAAAACAATAATTCTTTGAAATAATTTTTTTTTTTTTTACAATCAGGGGCTTTTGATGAACGTAACAATGAAAGACGAAGGAGGTTTCCTTCTGCTGCGTGCCCATACTTGCAGTCATTCAACAAAGCAACACCAAAACCATACTCTTGCATCACACAGAACCTACAAGAAAAATATTTTTTTTTTATTTTATTTTTTATTTTATTTTTATTTTATTTTTATTTTATTTTTACTTGTGCGCAATAACTTCGAACTTTGCCTTTTCCCATGTTGTGTTTTTGTTGTTGGGTCTGTTTAAGTGTCCAAACTGAGTCTCATAAATGGTCTCAGGGNATTGTCCCAAACAATGTAAACAAAGGAGAAATTATTCAATTTTATTCTCAAACTCAATTTAAAATATCTCCAAATGTAAAGAATTCCGACTTTCAATATTTTGATGTGAAGATTTACAATGATCAAGGACAATTATTAAAGGGACTAGGAAATTGGACAATGTTGATAAAAGTAGAATAAAACATTTGTTATTTTTTTAAAAATTTATTTAAAACTCAATTAACCAGTCCATACACTCTTTCCAGTTAATTTGCAAAAAAATAAATTATTAAAAAAAAGATTAATTTCTAGAGTCGCTATCAGAAGAATTTGATTCAGAAGGAAAAGTGTAGTTTTCTCTAATGGTTTCTGGCAAAGTATCCCAAATAAAAAGAGGAACATCTTCATTGAATTTCTCGTATTTGTCCCAATTTTCTTTATTTTTCAAGAAATTGTTGACTTTGGAAGCAATTTTCAAAATGTCAGTGGCTGTGTGGAGATGAATCTTGCTTGAAATCAGAAAAAAAATGATACAAGGAAGGTTATGAACAAGTTTGTAGCACAGTCTCTTGTCTAAGCAACTTTTTGGGGACAACTCCTTGAAGTTTTCTGATAGAACTGTTTCACGACTCTTGTCTTTGAACCATGTTTCTTTATTTTCATCATAAAGGTTACAGAGTTCTTCCACAACAGATCCATAGTTGACCCAGACAAGGAATTCAACAAGAGCTACATTTCTGAGAATACCATTGTAATTCTGCACCACCTCCTTTGTTTCTTCTTTGAAATTTTCGTAATTGGCTACGGTTGGAGCTTTGAATGGTTTCACATCTTTCAAAGAAACTGTTGTCTTTTCATAATGTTTGATCAAGCTTTCTCTATTTTGACTGTAATCATCGATACAACTCACCAATGCCTCCATTATTTCTTGTGGACTTTTCAAATGTAATGAATTGTCTTTAACTTTACTTTTTTTGATTGGTGAAGGCTCCGACTCAAAGTCCATGTCTGCAATATCAGTGAATAATTTTTTGGCGGTTTTATCATTGGAGCAAAGCAATAACTTCCTTTTGATTACGTTGAGCTGCCCAGCTTTTGACTTTTTGATTACCCTGATAACACTTTCTACCAAACTTTCCAATATACTACTTTGTTGAGATTCCCGTTCCTTTTCCTGTACTTGCTTTTGTACTTGTATTTGAAGCTGTTTTTGAAATTCTATGTCCATTAAACTTTTTGCTTCTTGAACCTGTTCTTGAACCAGTTCTTGAAACTTCTTTTTTTGAAGTTCTGCTGTTGAAAGTTCTGGAACTACAGGTACTTGTGATTCAAGTGGAGAAATTGGATTTTGTATTTGACTCATGTTTGTCTTTTTTTTTTTTAATTTATTCTTTTATTGATTTATTCTTATTGAAATGAAACTTTTAAATTGATTCAAATTTTTATCATTTTATGTTCTGATTATTCTTAAACTTGAGTTTATATTTATTTTTATAAGATCTTCGTAAATTATTTTTGAGTTAATATTTTTAAATTCAGAATCTGAGGCATGGAAGTCAACTTCCATGTGAACTTGAATTTTTAAAATTAATAAAAGATTAACTTACAAAAAAATGTATGGGGTTCGAACCCGTGACCACCATTAACGACAGCCTATGTCAGGCCAGCTCTGCCACGAGCTACTTTACCTTTTATTTAATAATAAAAAATTTCCTCACTTACAAAATGTCTATTTACAAATTGGTTGCTTTTGATTTTGAAAAAAATAAACAATATGAATT
>JAMYWO010000443.1:6051-26278 GCA_024220525.1 Cochliopodium minus | reverse complement strand
ATTTTTATTTTTATTTTTATTTTTATTTTTATTTTTATTTTTATTTTTATTTTTATTTTTATTTTTATTTTTATTTTGATTTTTATTTTTATTTTTAAAATATTTTACTTTTATTTTTTATTTTTTATTTTTAAATTCCATTTTTTGTTTTTTGTTTTTATGTTTTATGTTTTATTTTTTACCATAATGACTTTTTCTTGTGAAGACAAGAAATCTAACTCCAATTTGATTATGTTGTTCAATCTTTTTGTATCTATTGTTCCAAGTTGAAAAAAATCGTTTTTGATTCCGTACATCAATACTTCTCCTTCACTTGATAAAAACAAAGCATGTTCGTAACCAACCCTATTTTTTATTTAAAAAAATAAAATTTAATGGAAAAAATAAAAATAAAAAAAAAATATAATAGAAAAATAAAAAAAAATTTAAAATAAAAAAATATGGATTTTTTTTGACCTACACATTATTACCTCTCCTTTAATTTTTTTAAATTTAATTTCTACCAGATCTTCTTCACTATTAGGAGACCACTTATAAAGTTTGTGGTCTTCTGAAATTCCCACACAAAAATTGTATCCTGTTGCCACTTTAGTTATTTTGTATTCCATCAGTTTTTTGGCAACTTTTATTTTTGAATTTGATTCCACATAGATTTTCTCTTCTCCATTCATTTCACCAAAAAAATAAGTTGTTTCTTTTCAATCAATTGAAAAATTTTTTGTGAGAATTTAATCATCGTCATATATTTTGAATGAATTTTTATATCTCAATATAAGATACTATATTATTGATCAATGAGATCCTAATTATTATGTAATAAATTACCAGAAGTTGGATTTGATATTGACAATTGACCACAATTGATATTTCCCTTTTCTTCTATTTTTTCTTTACTCATTTTTTTTTAATTTTATTCACTGAATTATTAAAACCAACAAAATAATTTGAAGACAAAGTTAAAAAAAAAAGTGAATTATTTGAATAAGAGGATCAATGATCGATTAAATAAGGAGATCATTTTAAAAAAAAAAAAAAAAAAAATAAGAAAAAAAAAGTTGAGATTATATCAGGAATGAACAGAAAATTAGATTACTTGGGTATTAATCATTCAATAAAGAATCAAATGATTACTTCTTTCAATTCGATATAACTTTTAATTTTTATTTCTTTGTGATAAAGAAAATTCATTTTTTAGACAATGCTTGGTAAATGTTTTATGTTGATTCATAAAGAATAAATGATTGGATTTTCGATTAGGAATCCCAATTTTCAACCACATCATTCATATTCACTGTATTGGAAGATTTAAATGAGGTGATCTCATTTGAAGAACTTAAATCTGTGTTAAAGATTGTTCAAACAAAACATGCAGTATTTAGATCAAGAATAACAAGAATTGAAAATGCATATCATTGGATTCCATGTGATGATAATTGTGATATCCTTAACCATATCAAATTAGAAGATAAATACGTTCAAAATGATGAATTAGAAAAGGTAGATTGACATTTTTGTATTTTATTGAAAAATTTTCAGAGAAATTATTTCTTTTTTGTATAATTTTAAAATTTAGATAAAAGTTGATTTTGATGTTGAAAATGATAAATTTGAGATAGAAATTGAAAAACTCATAGTATTATCAAAAGTAGAGTTGGAAAAAAATATTGGTAAACCTCTACTCAAACAAGCCTTTGTTTTAAATAATTTTTTTAAATAGAGAGGAAAATTCCAGAAAATAAACCCACTTCAAACCAAAAAGAACATTGTGGTCAATTAATGAGAATGAAAAGATTTGTGGGTCCTTCCAAAAAGTAAAAAAAAATTTTTTTTATAGAAATTATCAAAATAAATTCATCAATTCTAATTATTTTACGAAAAGGACGAGTCTTTATTTGGTAACTATTAACCATGCTTTGCTTGATGGATTCTCGAGAATTATCTTTGTAAATGATTTTATGATGGCAATGGATCCAAAAAATACATTTGTTACACTGCCTCCTCATACAAGGTAAATCTACGAATTATATTTAATTTTAATTTTTTAAAAATATTTGATTATTTAATTTTGAAAAATTAAAAAAATTTATTTTATTTTAAAACTTTCAGTTTGGTTGAATCTCTTCCTCAAGATAAACTCACCAATGCCTATAATTTTCCACAGCCCCCATTGGAATTATCAAACAAGGTAGAAATCAAACACATCCCTTTCGATCAAATCGATGATCCCAATCAAGTTTTCTCTTTGGAGAATTTTTTTATTCCCAATACTTATCTCACTCAAATTTTGGAAAACTGTAGAAAACACAACTCTACTTTTACAAGCTCTTTGTTCACTTCTTTCTTTTTTCTTTTGAGGAAACCTGGCCATATTATATCTATGGGGTAGACAGTTTTTTTTTTGAAAAAAATTATTTCTTAACAATAACTTCATCTCTTAAAAGTTGTCCTTTTAACGCTAGAAGTATTTGTGATCCACCTCTTTCTAATGAGACAATAGGTGATTTTTTTACAAGTTTTTTTTTTATTTTTTTTATTTTTCTCTAATAATCCATTTTATTTTTTAAAGGGAATGGGTTTTTGCCAGGAGGATTTTGGATGGATAGTGACGATGAAAGAGATTTTTGGACTATTGCTTCTGAGTCCAAAAAACTTATTATTGAAAACATCAATAACCTATCTTTTTCAGCTCGTAATAATAATTTATTTTTTTTCTTAATTTTATTAATTTCTCATTAATTGTAGCAATCGTGGCGAATATGAAAAAGAATTACTATGAATGTCCTTTAGATTCGGATTTCCCAAAAAGAAATTTTAGGATCAAAGTAAAAAAATAATCAAAACTTAGTTTTAATTTTTATTAAAATTTTTTTTTTTGTAAAGAACATTCCTATAATCGTTTCTAATATTGGCAGAACAAATTTAAACACCCAAAAATTTGGTGGAAGAAGAGTAACTAGAATTTTCGCTGGGAATGTGTAAAATAAAAAAATAATTTTATAATAAACTTTTAATTTTTAATTTTTTTAGATCCCCTCATGCCAGTATATACGTTTCTTCACAGACAATAGAGGGAGTTGGTTGTTGCATGAGCGCATCTTTTTATTCTCCTCTTAACGAAAGAAAGAACATAAGAAAGTTCATCCAAGACTCCATTGATATGTTGGCACAAACAAAATAGAATTATTTTATTTATTAAATTTTTGTTTTTATTTATTAAATCCCAACCAAAAAACTATTTCTATTAAATTTTATGTTGAATAAAAAATTTAAAATAAAAAAAAAAATGATTGCAGAATGTGGAGATTGTAAAACTATGATATGTATTTGCAATCATAATTTTAAAATTGAACCACCAAAAATCATCCCTGCTACGAATGTTGGACACAAATTCGAATTATCTCCAGAGCAGAAAGAAATTCAAGAATTGATTTTAAAGAAGCAGAATGTATGTGTCATAGCAAAAGGTAAATCATTCTTCTCTCAAATGATAATGAAATAATATATGGATAATTAGCTGGTGCAGGAAAGACAACCACATCATTAAGAATTGCTGAAAAATTTTTTGAAAAATATAGACAAAAGACCATATTGCTCACTTATACAAAGAGATTAAAGATAGAAAGCAGAAATACCATCAAACAATTGGGTCTTGAGAAATATATAGAGGCTCATAGTTTTCATGCTGCCGCCATAAAATTTTTTGGGAGCACACAGAGGAATGGATCAGAAGAGGGTTATGAAATCAAGGTGAATGATAAGGTCATCACCGAATCTACCAATCATTTGCCTATCAAGACTTTAATATTTGGTCTGGTGATTATAGATGAAGGTATATTATTTTTAACATAAGGAAAAATAATTTGCATAATTATGCGAATCACCATACACTGTATGTAATATCAATTGTATATTAGNTTTATTTGTTGTGGAAGCAACTCACTTATTTTTCTGATAACACTCTTTTTCCCTTCTTCATATTCTTTTTCTTTTCTCAGAACCCAGTGGTAAATTCTTTATTAATTAAAATTTTTTTAAAATTAAATAAAGAATTGAATAAGAATCCTTTGAAGAGGTAATTTTGAAACATTTTAATGGAATTTAAAAATCAAAAAAAAATCAAAAAAAAAAATTGAATTTATTTAAAAAATTTAAAAAATTTAAAAATTAAAAAAAATTAAATTTACCCATTATCAGCAGAAGCAACAAAAGAAGAAGCTGCACAACAAACCTATCATTTAATTTTTTAAAAAAATTTTTTAAATGTTTTTGTTTTTATTATGTTTATTATGTTCATTTTAGATTTTACATTATAAAATTTTTTGACATTAAATTGTTTTGGAACAAATATTTTTTGAAGAGACTTTGCAATTTTTTCTATTTGGCCACAAATACTCCATAATTCTCCTAATTTCAAAAGACCATCATAAAATTCAAAAATATCAGATCAATCTTAAATTATTTTACCTTCATAGGAAACCTAAATATATTTTTATTTTTATTTTTATTTTTATTTTTATTTTAGTTTTTATATTTTACTGCAATAGAGATATTAGAACCAGAAGCAATCGATCTGATTCTAACAGGACAATCTATCAATGCAGGTTCCAAACCAATACCTGAAAACTTGAATTTGTCGGAATTATTTTGTCCGACATGAATCAGTTTTCCATCAGACAATACCAAGTAAGCAAAATAAAATCCTATTTGAATTAAACATTTTAAATAAATTTTTATTCAGAAAATTTTTCATAAAATTTTCATTTTGTTTCCACTTATTTTATTTTTCATTATTTTAATATATATAATTTTTAATTTTTTTTAAACCTGCAGAAATAGCAACAACTTTATTGCTGGCATCATAATCAAGACCCTTCACCTGATCCAGTGATAAATTTGTTATTTCAGTACTTGTATCGCTAAATGAACAAAATTTTTTTATGATTATTTATAAATCTTTTAATTTTTTATTTCTCATTTATTTTGATTATTTTTTTAATTTTTTAATATTGCAATTTATAATTATGTATTTAATATTTTTATTTTTATTTTTTTTTCATTATTTTTTATTTTTTACTTGTAATTCAATAAACGATTCTTATATGTTCCATTAGTGAGTACAGATCCATCTTCCATCAAACATAAAAAGAAATGTCCTCCAACATCCATTTTCCATACTTTTTTTTCAAAAGAGAAGCTCTTTTTTTCTAAATTGATTCTTTTCCTGTCTTTGTGTAAACGATAAACACATCCATTTCCTTTTTGTACAAAAAATAAAAATTATTTAAATAAAAAAATATGAAATTAAATTAAATTTGTTTTTTTTTTGATTGAATCATTTTCTCTTTTACCTCCTATCACTTGCACAAAATTATCATCAAAATTTCCATTCATCCATTTCCCATTTGTCAAATAATATATTCTTGTATTCAATGAAGAAATGCATGGTGGGATTGCAGTTTCTCTATTTAATTCATCCTCTTTTTTTTTTAAAAACAATCCAATTGTAAGGATAAATTATATATAATTTTTCTTTAGACATGTCCAAATATTACAACTTTGTTAACGGATATAAAAATTTTTCTAACAAAATTTAAACTGTTGTAATATTTTTGGACATCCCTAATTTTTCTTTTATTTTTTTTATATAATTTAATTTTGGAAGAATTTAATTTGATTGGATACCATTTCTTGATTGATTTCTATTATAATTTGGATTATCTGTATTATTCATCATATTCAAAATGTTATTATCAGATCAATCTTTTTCAAAAAATATTTAAAATTCAATTTTTTTTTATTTTTTCTTTTATTTTTTTCTTTTTCAATTTTTATTTATCAAAAAATTTTGGACAAAATTTGGGTGATCATAAATGAAAGTACTCTTGAAATTTGAAATTTTTGTTTTTGTTAAACTCTTCCAAAATAAACAAATTAAAAACGCTTGATATAACTCTCAGTATCTTCTTTCTTCCAATCATAAATCGGAAAAACATTCCCAAATAAATTTAAAATTAATATACCAAAGAAGAATTAAAATTTTGAAAAAAAAAGTATTTTTTAGTTTTTAAATCGATTTAGAAAAGTTCTTAATGATTAGATTCATAAGTACTTTGGGGAAATTTTTGATGGATGATTTACAGAAAACATACAAACACAAACAAAACGATAAAATGGATTGACGAAAAAAGAAAGGCCAAAACTTATGGTTATCAAACCTCCATTCAATGCATTTAGAACCTAAAAAATAACAAATTAAAAATACTCAAAAATAGCAAAAAAAAGAAAAATACAAGCAGAAATAGGGAATGAAACATTTTCTGGTAAATTGAATGGAGCAATATTGTCCTCTAATGAAAAAGAAAAAGGATTTCCATGCTGCTTTAAAGGGATGATGTAAATTTTGGAAAAAGTAGAGAAAACATATTTGATTTGTTCTGGTTTTAAATCACTTATTTTCTTGACAACACTTTTCCCATCATCATATTCTTTTGCCTTCCAAACTTGATGGTCGCTCCAATAATAAACTCTAAAACAGTATAAAAATAATTTGTTTTTGTTTAAAAATATTTACCCATTATCTGCAATGGCTGCAAAACTTGATGCACAACATATTACCTTTTTTTTTTTGATTTACAATATGGCAAAGAAAAATTATCAATTTTTACATTGTGCCATTTTTTCACTTTGTAAACCGAAGGAATAAATACTTGTGTGTTCTCTTGAGTAATCACGTTATAATTTCCGTAGACTGCATAGAGTTTTCCTTTATAAAAATTTTTTTAAAAATAAAATTATGTTGTTTCAAATTTTGATGTACCTTCATAAGAAATCTTTTTTATTTTAAAAAATAAAAATCAAAAAAATAGTTTATATGGAAAAAATAATTTAAAAAAAAAATTACTCCCATAGAAAAATTTAGCGAAGAAGAAAGAGATTTTATCTTTTCTGGAGTATTTAATTTATTGCATCTATTATTGCCATTACTCGATCTGTCCTGACCCAAATATATGACTTCTCCCGAAACCAGAAGGAAACAAATGTAAGAATATCCAGCAGACATAGCAACCACTTTATTACTTATATCACCTAATCCAATAATTTTAGGTAAAGTAAACTCTTTGATTTTATACCTAAAATTATTCAAAATAAAATTCATTTTTTAATTTTTTGATTAAATTTAATTTAATTTATATAAGATTAATTTATTTAATCTTAAATTTAATTTAAAATTTTTTTTTACATAGATTTCAACCCTTGGCCTTCAGTGTTTGAATTAGTGTATAAAGATCCTTTTTCAGTCAAGCAGAAGAAAAAATCAGAACCTACTTCCATTTTAACCACCTTCTCTTTGATTAAATATTCTTTTTCCGAGAACAATTCTACAACAATATTTCTTCCCTTTTTTAGTCCGTATATCACACTCATTCCTTTGGATTGAGAAATTAATAAATTATTAATAAAATTGTTGTTTTAATGAAATTCAATTTTAAATCTACCATGTCTTATTTTCAAATAATTTTTATCATATATCCTTTTTGAATTCTCCATATTTACCCATCCCACATCAGGGATTTTAAAATTTATATATCCGTTGAATGTGCTGAAGCATTGAGGATATCCGAAATCCCTATCAAAATCACTTTCTATTTAATCTTATTATTGGAGCATTTGATTCTTTTATAAAAAAGGAATTACCATCTTCAATTTTTTCTTCAAGAGGATCTATTATTTCTTGTTTTGAAAGAGAATAAATTCTGAACAATATATCAATTTTGGAAAATATAAAATACCATCTTTTTCAATCTTTTCTATTTCTTTGATATCATCCTTTCCTTTATTTGATTTATTTCCCATTTGATGAATAACTTTAATTTTTTTTTTTAAATTTCCAACAAATAGAATGGATGACACAAAGAAAATAGGATGAGTATTCGATTTATCTGTCGATTGATTGAAGTATGGACCAACTATATTAAAAATATGAGTAAAATACATAAAATCAACCATTTATTAACAAATATAAAACAAAGTATTGGGATGATGTTGTCTCAATACATTAATTACAACATCCCCTCTTTTTAACTATCTCCACATTATCAATTTCGACTGGGATTGATATTTTGTTGGAATCTAAACAAATGAAATCATCCTTCTTCATCTTCTCGTGAAATTCCAATTCGCTGTTGTTCTTGGAAAGAATTTCTTCAATCATCTTCTGGAATGCCTTATTGATATTATCTGAATTGAGAGCAGATGTTTCAAAGAAGAACAATCCATTTTCTTTGGAATATTCCTTCGCTTCTTGTGTGGATACCTTTCTGGATTTTTTCAAATCGCTCTTGTTTCCAATCAGAAATATAACATTGCTTTCATCATCATGGCAGAATTTCTTATACTCTTTCAACCATATCTCTATATTTTCAAACGATTTTTTGTTTGTGATGTCATACACCAGGAATACTCCATTAGATCCTCTATAATACGATTTGGCTATTGATCTGAATCTTTCTTGTCCACTTGTATCCCATATTTGTAGCTTCACTTTCTTTGTTTGATTCAATTCTACTGTTTTGGTGGAATAATCTGCCCCTATTGTTGATTTGGTATCCAAATTAAATTTATCTCTTGTATATTTCGTCAATATACTTGATTTTCCACTTCCTGAATCTCCCAATATAATAATTTTAAATATGAAATTGTACATTCTTATACTTTTCTATATAATCTTTTTTTTTCTTTCTTGATCCAATTTGGTTTTTCTCAATCTTCAGCTCATTTTTTTTTATTTTTTTCACTATAATTTTATTTCAAACGAAAAGTATATGTTTAAGGGGTTGTAGTATTCAAAAGAAACAAGAGTCTATTGAATGGTTTTGGAATAAAAAATTATTCTCAAATTTATTATAGAATTTTATTAGGTTATTTCAGATTGAAAGGATTAAAAAATCATAATCTTGTGAAAATTAGGTAATAATATTGAAACAGTTTATTTACAAATAAATATACAAAATTCAAATATTTGCAACTCCAAGTGTAGCACCACCTAAACTAACCGCCTCTTTATCTCCCTTTAGTATTTCAGAAGTGTTTTTATTGTAGATCTCTTTAATGAATGTTTGAAAAGCCATCTCAATATTGGAGTCAAGAGAAGTTTCGACGAAAAACAAGTTTTTTTTTTTCGCAAATTCTATTCCTTCATTAGTTGAAACTTGCCTTTGGGAAAAAGGATCTGTTTTGTTTCCTACTAACATAACTTGTAGATCATTATTTTGACAATGTTTTCCTAATTCTTCCAACCACTTTTCCAAAAACAGAAATGAATTTTTATTTGCGACATCATAAACAATCAATGCCCCTTTTGCTCCTCTATAATAAGCACCTTTGATTGCTCTGTATCTTTCTTGTCCAGAAATATTCCAAATTTGTGATTTTATTACTTTTTCTTCAATCATCATTGTCATTATTGAAAATTCTACCCCAATCGTTGATTTGGATTCAGTGTCTTCTGTTGAATATTGAGATAAAATACTTGTTTGTCCAGCTCCATTATCACCTATTAATATTATTTTGTAAATAATTTGATCTTTTTCCATTTCTGCTATTATCAAGTTTGTTTTTTTTTTATTACTCATTTTATTTTTCACATTTTTTTTTATTTTTGATATCTTATTTTCATAAATAAAATAAAGAGATATTTTTTATTCAAGCTATTTCTTAATCATATAACATCAAATTTAACCAAAATATCAATATCGCATTAAATTTATTATACAAAAAATATGATTTTAATTACAACATCCCTTTCCAATTAATACTTCATTTGATGTTTCTTCAATAGGAACAGATTTGCCAAATATAATACCACCTCCTTCATTTCCACCAATCAATTTTTCATCAATAAAATTTTTTTTATAAATTCTTTCAACCAATATTTGAAATGCAACAGAAATATTACTGGAATCCAATGCAGATGTCTCAAGAAAGAACATTCCATGCTCTTCTGCGAATATTTTTGCATCATCTGTTGAAACTTCTCTCATCTCTTTAAGATCAGATTTATTTCCAATCAACATCAAATAAATATCCTCATCATGACATATCTCTTTCAATTCATGTATCCATTTTTCAATATTTTTAAATGATTTTTTATTGGTGATATCATAAACGATCAATGCACCTTTTGAACCTCTATAATAAGATTTTGTGATTGCTCTGAATCTTTCTTGTCCTGCAGTATCCCATATACACACTTTGACCTCTTTTTCTTTGATCTTTATTGTTCTTATTGAAAATTCGACTCCCAAAGTGGGTTTTGTGTTGAAATCGAATTCATTTCTTGTATATTTACTCAATATGGAAGTCTTTCCAACAGCTGAATCACCCAATATAACAATTTTATAAGAAAGAGCATCCATATTTGGTTTTATTTTTAGTATTTGAATTAAAAAAGAAATATTCAAAAAGATATAAAAATATAAAAAGTAAATTTCAATTAAATTTAAATTAAATTTCATATTTATTTAACTTTTTATTTAAAGTTCCAATGGATTTTAATTAAAGTTCGTAAATGAAAAGATTTTACGAAAAAATTTGAAAGGAAAGATTTTTCTTTGATTTTTAAATTTTTTTTTTTTTTATTAAAATAACAGAAATGTAAACACATTTTTTTTCTTTTCAAATTATAGATCAGGAATCAAAGATTTCCAAACAAGTCTACAAATAGTATGCAAATAAGTTAAAGGCAGATCCATGAAGGGATTAGGGAGATCATTGGAATAAAAAGGGACCTTAGAGACCATCAAAAAGGTGAGAATAGATTCTTGAGAGGTACCCAAAGCCAAATTGTATTTGAGATTGTAAAGCTCATCATCTTCCTTGCAATCAGATTCTTCAAGATCATCCAACAACAATTGAGGAATGGAAGGATCAGAAAATAAAAAGAGGGGAAATTCAGACAAGGTGGTGAAAAAAGAGAGGGAGAAAGTTCGGATGGATTCCAGGGGAGATTTCTTAGGATACTGAATCACTTTGCTCAAGAGAGGCTTGATGAGATACTGATTGGATTTGATGGTGGTGAGGAGAGAATTGATGAAGAGGGATTTGTACGTATCAGCCTCAGTGCCATCAAATCTGAAGAGATAATCAAAAACGAGATGATCAGCGAAAATGAATTCAGTGAACTGCTCGTTCAAATAAATGGAGGAGCAAAGCTGATTCGAAAAAATTTCCAACAAAGAATCAGGCTCAATCTCCAGTACCTGCTTTCTCTTCAATTTGTATCCCGTTTCCCCAAAAGAATCCAAAACACTGTCTATTTGACAAAACAAGTGGCCATTGGAGCAATAGAAGTTTTCGTAGTAAATGTTCACTTTTTGTTCGACGAATTCCTTTTCGTCCTTGTCTTGATCACTGTTTGTATCTATTTTGTTTTCTATTCTTTCGTCCTTGTCGCTTTTGTCATCTTTCTCATCACTAATACTCTTTTCTTTTTTGTTTTTATTATCTTTTTTTTTGAAAAATCAATAATTAATTAAAATAATAAAAATAAAAATAAAATAAAAAATAAAAAAAAAAATAAAAAATAAAAAAAAAACATAACTTTTTTTTTTTATGTCGAATAATAAATAATAAAATAAAAAATAAAATAAAAATATAAAAAATAAAAAATAAAAAAAATTAAATAAAAAAAATAAATAATAAAGTAAAAATAATAAACAATAAAAGAAATATTTTAAAAGTAAAACAATTACTGTTGTTAGTGTCTATTTGGTTGTCCCTTTCATTGTTACCATTGGTGGATAATTCAACACTTTCTTGAGAGACAGGCTTGACTTTCTTCAATTCCAACTGCACAAAATTAGTGTCTTTATTATTGGTTTGGGATCTCTCAAAGGCAAGAATGGTTCCAGAGCTTTTGCAATAAAAATCTTTGAACTTGAATTTTGTGTGCTCCACTTCAAATTCCACATCTAATGTGCTTGTCCCTTCATTTTCTATCAGTTCCTCTCCCAAAAATTTGTTTATCATGACTTTGTTGTTTAGAAAATCCTTAGAAAGGAGCCTAAAGAAAAAATTTTGTTATTTAAAAAAAAAAAAAAAATTAAAATGTTAAAAAGTAAAAATAAAAAATGATCAAAATAAAATTATAAAAAAACAAATTCTTAAAGAAGAAATTAAAAGAATGAAAATTTTAAAATGTAATAAAGAAAAAGAAATAAAAAGATTACAATTTTTTAATGGGAATTAAAATGAAGAAAATAATGGAGAATTTTTTCAAATAAGAAATAAAAATAAAAAATCTTGAAATAAAAATATTATTAAAAAAATAAAATTAAAAAAATGAATCACAAAAATTTTTAGTACCAATAATAAGACAAAATGATGCTCGTATATTTAGTCAATCCCTTTCTCATCTCCTTGAAAAGATACCTCCTGAGCCAAACATTGCCGTTGAAAATAGACCAAGCGACATCCTTGGCAATTCTGTTCTCCTTGCCGAACAACTCTTTGACAAAAACACGAGGACCCTTACGATAAAGAAACCTGTTGGAGAAATAAAACTTTTTGGATTGGATGATGCCTTCTATGATGATCTCATTTTTTTGTTTGGGACTCAATTTGTTATTGCTGTTGTCTAAATTGTTCGTGTATAGTAACACGTTGAATGTTACGTTGTTTATGATGTTGCTGTTTTTTTGTTAGCACTTGTGTGAGCGTTTCTAAAATTATTTTAAAATGAAAATAAAATTGGTTGATTATTTTAAAAAAATGATAAAGCAATTCTTTACTAATTTTAAAAAATTTAAAAAAAAACTAAATAGAAGAAAAAAAAAAGTTACTTACTAATAAAGAAAATTTTAATAAAAAAAATTTAATCAATGATAAAATAAAATGTAAATCAATTAAAATTTTGAAATGATATTAAAATAAACCATAAATTTAAAAAATTCAAAAAAAATTTTTATTTACTTTGAATGTAGTCTGGATCATAGTTTTTATAAAATAACATCAAATATGTTCTCTGGGATTTTTCGCTAATAAATTAGAAATAGCGGTTATGTCATCTGTTTCTGTAATGACGTCAACCAATGTGTATCAGTTTTTCTTCATCGATTTATGGGAAAATAAAGTGGTGGATATGTTCATTCTTAATTTTTCTAGAGAAGAATAAAGCATTTAAGCAATAATTCTTTCAACTGTTTTTATATTTTCGGGAAATTCTAAAAAAAAATTTAAAAAATTTTAAATATAATCAAAGTGTTAAAAAAAACAAGCAAAAAAATTTCAACAAAAGAAAACAATATAATAACAAATAACTGAAAACCGAATAAACCAATTTAATAAAAAATAAAATCAAAGAAATCTGAGTAATGCTTTAAAATAAAATATAGGTTCAAAAATTAATATAAAAAAAAAAATATTACAAGAAAGAAAATAATGAAAATATAAAAGAAAAACTGAAAAAACAAATAAAAAAACAAAAAAATTGTATGAAAAATTTTCACCTTTATTCCCCTTGTTTCTTTATTCTATTCTAGAATATTCGTTCTTATTAACTCATTCCTAACTTTGTAAAACATAGTAGTGACAACAACAAAAAAATTTTCGGCCTCGTGGGTTCTCCAATCTGAGATCAGTCCACAACTGAGTGGTTTCCAAATTGGGTCGTTGTCGTTCAAATACAAAGAAATCAACGTATACCACATGTGGACGTTCTTGGATTCTTAAAGTTTGTTTGGAGCTGCGTCAACGAAGCTAAAAAAGACCATTTCTTTTCTCCCTCCTTGTTGATGTTCGCATGATCGCCTGTGTTGCGGTATTATTGTTGTTTTAACGTTTGAAAATGAGCAGCTGCAGAAAAATATTTTCCTTCTTCAGTTAAATTTCTCTTTTTTTATTATTTAAAAATGAAAATTGTTGCAAAGTTTAATTTTTATTTATCATTCTGATTTATAAATTTTTATAAATATTAAATAAATGATTTATTTTTATAAAGATTTATTTTCCTTTACCAAATAATCAGGTATCGTCGGTATTTTCGCTGATGAATCGTTCCAAGGAAAGATTGCTCGTGATCTTGAGTATATCATTGCATTGGAAGATGATGAGAGCTTCAGGAATCCCCAAAAAAAATTATCATTCGTTTTAATCAGTTCCTTTATTGTAAATTATTTGAGATATTGGATATAAAATTTGATGAAAATATCTGGATCAATTTAGGGATGAGGAAATAAATTATAATTTGTATTATAAGGAATTTTAAGATCCACCATTTAAATTTTGTATTCTTGTTTATTTTTGGTTCAAAAAATAGGTAATATTTGTTAATTATGGAGATATTCATTCCATATAAAAGGATATCGAAGGAATATATTATTTGAATTTTATAATTAAATGAGATATTCATTTGTGATTCAAAAATCAACATTAGAAATTGAGTAAATATTATTATTATATATCATATCTGTATTTTTTTCAAAAAAAAATATATTCTGTCCTTTACCAAATATCTTTTGTCGGTGAGACTTGTAAATAATGGAGAATAATTAATAGGAGCAGATAATAAATTTGATTCTTTCAAAAATTTGTCGAAATATTCCATCGCATCTTCAACTAATTTTATCATCTTCTTTATTTTCTTTTCAGAATTTAATTTCTTTGCTAATTTAGCAATTTCTTGTTCTTTTTTCTTTATTGATGCTTTTGTATTTGATGGTGAATCTACTTTGTTGTTTGAAGATAATCCATTATTTTTCGATGGATCATTCATTATAATGAATAATATGTAAAGGAAGTTTATATTGGAAAGTTCCCCTTTTTTAAATTTTTTGAAAAACCAACAACGAATATTTAATTTTTTTTGTTTATACAACAACGATAAAGAATGAAATGAACTAATTTATAATGAGTTACAAAAAAAAGGTGATCAAATTTTTATCACTTCTACATTAGTGGGAGGGGATTTTATTTTTTTTGTTTGAAAATGTCAAAGGGAATAATAAAAAAAATAGAGTTCTTCAAAGATGGTAAATGAATTCCAATATTTTTAAAAATTAACTCCTAAAACCAAATATCATGTCAGACCAGAAAAAATAGTCGTAAAAAAAGAAAAGAGTAAACACCTTTATCTATTTATTTCATTGCAATTATTAAACATATGCATTTCAAAAAAAACCCTATTCAAGACAACATGAAAGATCATTAGAAAGAGAACAAATGAGAGAAGCCAAATCCGAAATTAAAAGACAAAAGAATATCAAAAAAAGAGAAGAAAGAGAAAAATCATATATGGATGTGGATATTGATATAATTGAAAAACCTAGCAAAAGGAGAAGAGAGAAAAAATGAAGAAAAATATATTATTTTTTTTGTTTGTTTTATATTATTTATAAAGAAATCAGACCAAATAAAAATTCTTTACAAACACAAATAAATCATATCAATTCATCCCCAATAGTTTATTATTTTGTGTGGAGTAGAATAATCAAATAAAAAATTGAAATGAAGTACAAATCAACAAGAGGAATTAAAAATCTTTCATTTAGAGATGTATTTCTAACTGGATATGCAAACGATGGTGGTGTAAATTAGGATAAATGGATAATTTAATAGTTTATTTTAATTTTTTTCATATAAAGTTAACTATTCCCGATTTTATACCACAAATCTCAAGAGAAGAGATAATAAGTTGGTCTGGTAAAGAATATCAGGATATCTGTTTCGAAATATTGAAAAGATTTATTGGGGAAAATGAAATCCCACACAATATATTGAAAGACATAATCTACAAAAGCCTGGAAAATGTAAATCAACACTCATTTCAAAACAAAATTACAAATTATTCAAATTTTTTGTCAAGAATTTTGATATTGAAGAAAAAATAGGAATTAGAAAATTAAATGATAACATTTATTTGGCAGAACTTTTTTGGGGACCTACCTACAGCTTCAAAGGTAAAAACAAAATAAACTAAAATTATGAAGAATAAAACGTTGACTTGTCAGTTTTTATAAAGATTATCAAATGCTCATCATTGGAGGCCTTCTTGAATATTTCGTCAACAAAGACATTCAAAATGGAACAATGAAAAAAAGATCAATATTAATCTCCACAACAGGAGATACAGGTATCAACTTTATTTTTTTGAAAAAAATTTTTTAAACAAAAGGAAAAAGGTCCATCTGTTATACATGCAATGAAAGGAAAAAAGAATATAGAAATATTTATTACATATCCAAAGGGAAGAATATCTAGGTATCTTTTTATAATAAACAAATTGTTGTTTTTTTTACTTTCATCAATATTTAGAGAACAAAGATTACAGATGACTTCTGTCCCTCATAAAAATGTTACCATTATTTCAAATAAAAAGGAAGGATTTAAATGTGATAACTATGACTCTGCAGTAAATAATTTGTACGAGAATTTGAGTTTTAAAGAAGACTATGGACTCATTTCTTTCAACAGTGTCAATGTTATCAGGCCTATCATCGAAATTTCTCATTATTTTTATATATTTCTAAAAATTGATCCTAAATTAGAATCTTTTTTGAATTTTTCTGTTCCAACAGGTTTAAATTAATTTATTCACATTATTTTTTTTTTAATTTTTTTTTTCTTAAATATTTAGGTGGGTTTGGAAATAGTCTCGCAGGGTTCTTAGCAAAGAAGATGGGTCTTCCTATAAACAAGATAATAGTGTCAAACTCTGAAAATGACATTGTGAACAGGTTTTCTATTTAAAAAAAAACTAAAATTTTATTATTAAAAATCTGTTAAATATAGGTTCTTTAGGACAGGACTTTATCAACCGATTGATATTGTCGATTCACATGCTCCTAGCTTAGATGGTAATATGATTACTAACATGGAACGTTTGTGGTTCTACATGGCTGGGGAAGATGTCAACAAAGTGAAAGATTTTGTAGGAAAATACAAGAAAGATGGGTTTCTTCAATTTGATTACCAATATCTCAGTTTTATACAACAAAATTTTACATCTGAGAAAGTTTCCAACAAAAATATGGAGAAAACAATCATCAAGGTTTCACCTTTTTTAAATTATTTCTTTATTTTGATTTAATTTTACCTTTCATAAAAAGTTATTCAAAGAAAATGAATATCAATGTGATCCTCACTCTAGTGCATCCATCTATAGTGCCCAAATTCAACAAAACATAATTAATTATAAAACTGTTTCTTTACTCACAGCTCATCCTTCTAAATTTCAAGAATTTATCATAAATTTGTTGGGAAAAGATAATTCTCCTATCATTCCCAGAAATTTGATTTTCCCAAAGGATACTAAAGAAAGATTTATTCTCATTAACAATGAAGACGATATTACTCTTTCTATCACTGAAATAATAAAAAATAAATACAGAGAAAGCAATCTATAAATTTCAAGTTTGGTTATAATAAACCAAAAGAGGAAGTTGAAAGGGGAATATTGTTTGAATTCAAGAAAAATTAATCTTTAGCTGAAAATAAAATCATTTCAAATGAAAATAATCTTTTTTTTATATTTGATTGAGCTCAATCTTTGTTGATCCTTGTAGGATCTTTTTCTTTGATCAAAATTGGTGTTTTTTTGATCCTAAGCAAAAAAATACAAAATATTTGTTTCTTAGTATGAAAAAATTGTTGGAATAAGATTGATTTTTTTAACATTGATTTAAAAAAAAAAAAAAAAATCAAAAAGAAAACTTTGTAAAAATCAAAAGGTAAAAAAATAAATTTTCAAATTTAATAACCCTCATTTTCAAAAAAAATTTTATAAACTCAAGAAAAATAAAGATGTCTGAAAAATTACAATTATTCGTGAAATCGATCAATGGAAAAACAAGAACAGTTGAAGTGAATACCACAGATACAATTAGACAAATTAAAGAACAAATAAGAGATAAGGAAGGAATCAATCCAGATGAACAAAGATTGATTTATGCAGGAAAAAATCTTGATGATGATAAGACTGTGAGTGATTATAATCTTTCTGCTGATGCAACTCTTCACTTGGTTCTTCGTGTAAGAGGAGGAATGCAAATTTTCGTAAAAACCCTCACTGGAAAAACCATCACATTGGAGGTTGAAGGATCTGATTCAATTCAAAATGTAAAACAAAAAATCCAAGATAAGGAAGGAATTCCACCAGATCAACAAAGATTGATTTTTGCAGGAAAACAATTGGAAGATAATAGAACTCTTGCTGATTACAATATCCAAAAAGAATCAACTCTCCACTTGGTATTGAGATTAAGAGGAGGAATGCAAATCTTTGTGAAGACATTAACCGGAAAGACCATCACTTTGGAAGTTGAAGGATCTGATTCTATTCAAAATGTCAAACAAAAAATCCAAGATAAAGAAGGAATTCCACCTGATCAACAAAGATTGATTTTTGCAGGAAAACAATTGGAAGACAATAGAACTCTTGCAGATTACAATATCCAAAAAGAATCCACTCTTCATTTGGTATTGAGATTAAGAGGAGGAATGCAAATCTTCGTCAAGACATTGACCGGAAAGACCATCACATTGGAAGTTGAAGGATCCGATTCTATCCAAAATGTCAAACAAAAAATCCAAGATAAAGAAGGAATTCCACCAGATCAACAAAGATTAATCTTCGCAGGAAAACAATTGGAAGACAATAGAACTCTTGCTGATTACAATATCCAAAAAGAATCCACTCTTCATTTGGTATTGAGATTGAGAGGTGGAAATTAAAACAAAATTTAAAACAATTAAAATAAATTTAAAAAAAAAAACATTTTCTCTTTTCTTTTTTTATTTTTACATCTTTAAAAACATTTTTGATCAAAATATACAACACTTTGATTCATCTTCTTTGTAATCTTTAATGTTTCAATATCTTTGATGGAAAATAATTTTAAATTTTGATAAAAATTTATTCAAATTAAAGAAAAAATTCTGCAATTTGATACCAAAAAAAGGTAAAAATTATTATCATTCACCATCAATAAAGCACAACATGATCATATCAATTATTCAAAAGAAGAAGGTTTGCCCAATAAAATCACAGAAGATAAACAACCCAAAGTTTCTAGAGAACAGATGGAGATTGGTTTGGAAAAGATCAGCATATTTTGTTTATTTTTCTGTCAAATTTCAATCGTTGGCTTAGACAAAATAAATTTGGATTTAAAAAGAACTTTATTTTACATTTTAAAACATTTTGATCAAAATATTCAAAACGTTGAATCATCTTTTTAATCTTCAATTTCACTATCTTTGGTGCATTTAACAATGTTCTCCAATTTCTTCCATTTTGGAAAATACTTTTATAAATTTCCAAGAATAATTAATATGACGGGCTTTGGTATATTTTTAAAATTTGATAGATGTTTTTTAAACAACAAAAGTGTGAACACAATCTCTTGTGTTTCCTTTTTGCACCATTTATGATTTTTGATTGACCATCTATATACAAGAGGGTATTTTTGGTTTATTCCTGTAACTTTTTCAAAATATTTTTTGTATGGAAACTTGGAAATCAAATCACCATTTTCAAGAAGGTAATAAACATCATTGCATCCAGCCATTACCTCAATAAATAAAAAGTTTAAATTTAAATAAATTCAAAGAAGAACAATTAAAATAAAGTTTACATTAATGAGAGGAGAATCTAGTTTGATTTCAGACAATACATTGGAAGAAAAGTATAGAACGGATTTTCTATCATCAATCAAAAAATAAGCAAAAGAATTAGTACAGAAAATGGAGACAACATTATTTAAAAGTCGAACACTAGAATCACACATAGTGGGTTTAATCAAAAGAAGATCCGTCGAAAGAACACCCAAAATTTCGGAAGGGCAACCACAACAATAAACACAGCCTCCCTCAACAAGGAATAAAGAAAAAGAATATCCCGCACTTATTTGGGTGACGAATTTTCCTTTGAGATCTCCTTTGATTTGTTTTGGCTTTTTTATGGTTCCTATCTCCCCTAGTTGCCCTGTAGACGAGAACCCCCACCCATAAACCTTTCCTTCATTCGAAAGTATTAACGAATGATAACATCCACATGTAACCTATTAAAAAAAAATTTTTTTTTATTTTTTTATTTTTTATTTTAAAATTTTTATTTTTTATTTTTTATTTTATTTTTATTTTTATTTTTTATTTTATTTTATTTTTATTTTTATTTTTATTTTTATTTTTATTTTTATTTTTATTTTTATTTTTATTTTTACTTTTATTTTTA
>JAMYWO010000442.1:0-26412 GCA_024220525.1 Cochliopodium minus | reverse complement strand
ATCTGAAAGTTTGTAAATGCAAATTAGCAGGCAAATCTCCAGTTAATCCTGTAAACCCGGTCTTGTAAGTGCTCTAATAAAATTTTAATTGAAAAATTAAAATAAAAAATTAATAAAATGAAAAAAAAAAAAATTGAAAAAAAAATGAAGAAAAAATTTTAAAAAAAATGAAATAAAATTAATAAAAAAAAAAATTAAATTTGAAAGTTGAATTTTTACTTGGAATTGACCGAAAGAGGAGACAGGGTTAGCAAAAGCATATACTACAGGGTGAGTGAGGTAGAGGGATCTTCTTCTGAATTCTTGGGAAGCGAGTGAAGGGGATTACACAATCACATTTGTGGTAGTTCTAATCGCTTCTGTTTCATTGAGTGTTTCTCCAACTGGTATATTTATAATTGAATAATTTCATTTATTTTTTTTATTTTTTGATTTTTGATTTTTAATTATTTTTATTTTATTTCTATTTAATTTTATTTCCATTTAATTATTTAATTATTTTTTATTTTTTATTTTTTTATTTTTTATTTTTCATTTTTTATCATTTTTTATCAAATTTTTTAAAATTTAATTAATTAATTTTTTTTTTATTTTAAATTATTTTATTTTAGTTTTTCATTTTTCATTTTATTTTTTACCTCCTCTTCCATCATCAACCAATAATCTTCTGTGATTCATAAACTCCAATTCACCAACATTGTCAGAGCAGCCTCCCCTACTTCTATCCACAACTACAGAAAGAGAAGCCTTTTGATCCTTAATCAATGCCACCTCATTATCAGATACATAGTTTCCTGTAACCGGAACAACCCATGTATAACTTTTAAAAAAATTTTAAAATTAAAAAAAATTATAAAATTAAAAAAATTTAAAAAAATAATTAAAATGATTGTTTACCTTTTTATTTTATTTTATTTTTTTATTTTTTATAAAAGGGAAAGTTTTAGGGGGGAAGCATGAAAATGAATTGTTAACTTTCTTTGGAAAACTCAAACAACATTTATGTGATGATCTCAAAAATAAACGTTATAAAGAGTGTTTGGGAATGCATAAAGGGAAAGATGTTGAATACATAAAGAAATATTAACCAAATGGTTCAAGCTTTACATTTGATGAAGAAAAAACTTGTGTTTGGGCTTGTCAAAGAACAATGATTCCTTCTGAAAAGACTTTTTGTAGTGAGTGTGGTATTTTCAGAGTTCAACTTTCGCAATGTATTCGGCAGGCTGTTAAAAATCAAAGTTATACCAAAGAACTGAAGCAGTTAATGAGATAAAGGAAGAAAATAAGATGCAATGGATCTTGTAACTTCTTGCACAGGTCAGCTAATGAGTATTGGAAAAAAACTTCATTATGCTGAATATTTTAGTTGATTAGAATATGCAACATAGAGCCGAAGCGGATGTTTTTTACCTTCTTAAAATAATGCAAGAACTAATTAAAAAATATGTATCAATAGATTTTGAAGGGGAATTAAAAAGTTTTTTTGAAGGACACAAACTGGAAATAATTAAAGGAGAAATGGTCGAAAGATGCTACGATCTTGCGACTCTCCAAAAACAAAAATGACTTTGGAACATTCCAGAAAAATTGAATAAATTAGAAAGAAAAAGGTGGTATAAAAACTTGAATGAAGGGACAAAAAAAACTTGGTATTATAGAAAAGAAGAATATGATTATTGAGATGGTAAAATTCTATTGGGAAAAAGTAGAAGAAAAAGTAGATCCCAACAACATTGTTCTCTTTCCAAAATAAACATCTTATTTTCATAAAGATACAATTAAATATGTTGAATTCTTGTTTCTTTAAATTTTATTTTTTTCCAAAATTATGAAATTATATCATCAATTATGTTTTAATAATCAGATATCTTTTCGAAAAGATCCTCCCATTCCTCCATTATTCATTATCTTTTTGATTTTTATTTGGTCGTTTCACCCCCTGTATATTTTTCTTACTCACTTTTTCTTTGCTTTGAAATTCTGGAATCTAAAGATTTATAACAAGAAGCATGTCCACAAGTTTGCATTTGTTAAATATCTTTTTGCATTTTTTTTCACAAATATCTTTTCCTTCTGGAAGAGATTACTTGCACAAATTGTCTTTACAATTAATGGATGTATGAACAATTTTTTGAGTCCAAACATAATTTCAAATTTTTTTCTTTAGTTTTTTTCTTTTAATTCTTTAGCAAAGAATATCCTATTTCCAAATGTCTTGATACAATGAAATTATATGCCCTTAGTCAAAAATTCCAAAAGCCTAAACGAATTTCCTTCTTGAAAAATGATTTTTATTTTGAATGAAATTTTTTTTTCTCTGATTTTCATGTCAACATACTGTGAATCTAATAAAAAAAATTAAAAAAGAAAAAAAATAAAATTAAAAAAACATTTAAAAAAAAAAAAAGCAAAGATGACAAGAACAAGAACAAAAACAAATAATCATTCTGAAAAAGAAGATAAGATCCAATCCACTCAAAAAAGACCAAAATTCATCAGAAAAATATCTGCAGGAAGCAATATTCCTATATTTCAGATTAATAGGTAAAAAAATATACGAATTTAATTTCTAATCAGATCTATCTCTTAATATTTAAAAATATTTTTGATTTTAACCAATAAAAACTAGTTAATTTGATTATTTTTTTGAATATAATTTAATTATTAGGGAAAAATATGTTTCTATGTTTGATTTAAGAAATTGGGTTGCAATGGGGAATGATAAAAAAGAATCTGACCACAAGAAATATGAATTGAGAAAAAAATTTCAAAATTTCGATAGAAAATTCCCTAAAGATACAATCGTACTCACTCATTGCGAAATAGTCAAACAAAGGAAAATGGATCTTAAATACAAAAAACACATCAATCCAAACAAAAAGAATATTTTCATAAAGTTGAAACATTTGAACAAAGATGGAGAATTTTTTTATTTGAGAGAAATGCATCTTCCTTTGGACGAAAACTTCGTTATTGACTTAGATGAACAAAACGCTTGTCCCATAATTGAAAACGTCATTAAAGAGCTGAAAAACATTTCTATCGATAAACCTCTTAGGCCTGTTCTCCCTTCTTTACTTGAAGGCTTCTATTTCAATCAATCAACTTTTACTCTGGAGTTTCCATTGACAAATTCAAAAGAAGATTTTGATTCTATTTTCAAGGGTAATGCCAACGACTCAATGATTGATGAACTTCCCTGCAAAGACAACAATTATGACAAATTCACCTTTTCCCAAAATGGAACACCCGAAAATAACTTTTTTGTAGTTTTTCCAAAAGAAATACCAGAAGAAATTTCTCATAATTTAAATAGCTTAAACCCTTTGAGTTATACTCAAATTTTTACGTTAATGTCATGTAATTAAAAAATTTGATTTTAAATGAATAAAATGAAGGTGAGAACAACAATAGAAAGAAATTTCTATTTTTCAGCCATGAAACTGGATGAACATGAAANAAGTATGGACAGCAGAGTAAGAATCAAATCAAAAAAAAAAATCAAAAAAAAAATTAAATAATAAAAAAAATAAATAAAAAATAAAAAATAAAACAAAATAAAATGAAAAATGAAAAATAAAAATAAAAAATAAAATAAAAAATAAAATAAAAAATGAAAAATAAAAAATGAAAAATAAAAATAAAAAAATAAAAAATAAAATAAAAAATAAAAAATAAAAAATAAAAAATAAAAATAATTAAATAAAAAATAAAATAAAATAATAAAAAAAAAATAAAAAATAAAAAATAAAATAAAAATAAAAAAATATTAAACATATAAAAAATAAAATATAAAAAATAGGACAGACACCATTATACGAGATGGGAACAAGGAGAGGAGACTTTGATGATGATGGCTCCTTTCCTCAAAAAAGCCAACCACAATGGCTTCTCTTTCTATCTTTTCAACCACAAAGCTGAGAAGTTTTCTCACATGCATCACACTCACGACATCAAAAAAGTTTTCAAACATCACAAGTAAAAATAAATAAAATAAAAAATAAAAAATAAAAAATAAAATAAAAATAAAAAATAAAAAAAGTATTAAAAAAATAAATTTAAATGGAAAAATAAAAAATAAAAAAATAAAAAAATAAAAAAATAAAAAAATAAAAAAAATTAAAAAAATTAAAAAAAAATAATTTTTTTTCTTTTTTCTAGGCCCCATGGAAGCACTGATTTGGCTCAAGTTTTGAGGATGGCTTTTAATGATCACTTCCACTCAAAAAAACCCACAAGTATCTTTGTAATTACTGGTAAAAAAAAACCCCTTTTTTAAAAAACGATTTTATTTATTTTTACATATTTTTCAGATGGAGAACCAAATTGTGAAACTGAAGTTTATGAAACCATTGAAAGAGCTACCCAAAAATTACACGTAAAATAGAAAAAATTTTCTTTGTTAATTTTCATTCTTTTTAAAAAATAAAGTGTGATCACGATCTTTCAGTTACAATGATCCAAATAGGACATTGCGAAAAGGCTTGTTACTTCTTGGAAAAAATTCATAATGACAACCACCGATTTAAATTTCCTATTGTAGATACAATTACTTTCAAGCATTGGGGACATACACACTTTCACGAGTATGTTGGTGATTGTGTTAGACATTTCATATAAGATTAAATTGATTTGTCTATTTTGTAAAGTTAAAATAAAAAATCGAAATTTGAATTATTTTATTTGTTTGGGAGAGAGTATTTTGACACCAAAAGGTTTTCATTAAAAGTGAATTAATTCTTGAATACTTAAAAAAGAATCCAAGAATATTAAACTGAAAAAGAAGAAATTCCAAATTAAAAATTGCCATTTTTGAATCAATATTTTTTTTACAAATAACATTATTTTTATTTAACAATAAAATAAGAGAAAAGAAACTTGTTCAACATCAACCAAAAGATAATTTACAAGATGGAGCAACCTTTCTTGTTGGAAGATTTATTAGTTTTAGAACCACCGATGACAGCCTTGATAGCCTCATCAAAGACCTCTTTCAAGTTCTTTTGGGTCAAAGCAGAACATTCACAGTATGAGGTAGCTCCAATTTCTTTTGAAAGACCAAGACCTGCTTCGGTATTAACAGGTGCGAGACCCTTTTCTTTTAATCTTTGGATTTGTTCTTGATCTTCTCTCAAATCCAATTTGGTTGCTACGAGAACCATCTTGGTATCTGGGCAATGATGTTTCACTTCAGGAACCCATTTTGTTTTAACATTTTGAAAGGATGTTGGTGATATGATGGAATAGCAAATCAAAAAGACATCTATTCAAAAAGGAAATAAATAAGAATTTGGGTATATATTTGATTAAAGTGAATTTAAGATTTGAAATTTGAATATTAATTTATATAAATTTTTTTTTTAGCGTATTTTGTATTGAGAATATATCAAAAAAAATTTATAATTTTTTAATTTACCTGTTTGAGGATAAGATAATGGTCTCAATCTATCATAATCTTCTTGTCCTGCAGTATCCCAAAGTCCCAATGAGATAGTTCTTTCATCTACCATTACATTTGCTGAATAATTGTCAAATACAGTTGGGACATATTCTTGTGGGAATGAATTTGATGTATAACTGATCAACAAGCAAGTTTTTCCAACTGCTCCATCTCCAACAACTACCAATTTGATTGATTGCATTGATGCCTAAAATATATTTGAGAATTAAGGAAATTAGTAAGAAAACTTTTGTTTTCAAATTCAAGAAAAAAATTTTACCATTTTATATTTGTTTTATATATTTTTAAATTAAGGTTTATTTAAAGTGTCTTTCTCTTTTAATTTCAAAAGGATTTTTTTTTTTTTTATTTGATTTGTGTTTAAAGATATTTTTTATTTTCAATGGAAGATCTTCAAATCCATTTTTAGAAGTTTATAATAAAAAAAATTAAAAATAAAAAAATATCAGATGAAATAGAACAATTCTAAATATGGAAGAATCAAAGCAAATGGAAGAATTTTTGAAAGAAAGATTATTTGTTGTGGAAAATTAAAATTAGGAAAGATATTTAAATTCACAAAGTTTAAATTTGATTTACAACATAAAGTGAAAACAAACAAAAAAAAACATCTTTTGTAGTGCAACATATTCTTTAAAAAGAAAAATACCACTTTCATTTTAAAAATAACGATTTTTCATAATACAAAACATGATATGAAAAAAAGAATATGATAGAGGAAGAGCAAAGCGATTAATCAAAGGAACCAAATCAGATGAAATATTAGAAATCAGCATCAAAATGAAAATATAACTGTTGAATCACTTCTATGTTGTTCTAAAGAGTAAAAAGTTTGATATCTGTTTGCAAAAAATGATTGAAAGTGAACAAATTAATCAATAGACATAAAAATAAATTATTATTGTCTCTTACAAAATTTAGGGTTCTATAATGAAAGAGGAATTGAAATATTAATTTTAATTTCATATTTTTTATTTCTGCATTCAAATAAAATATTAAGTTAAATGAAAATCAAAGTAAAAATGTGAAAAAATTGTTTCTAATCTTTCTTATTTCTCTGTTATGTTCAACAATTGGAAATACTTTAAAGATTAAAAATAAAAATTATGAAATAAAAATAAAAAAAAATTGAATTTAAAGAATGAAAATAACGCTGTAAATTTCCAATTCAATAAATATTGACTGATAATTTTTTTTGAAAGCATCTTATTGTTAGTTTTAATCTCATTGGTATTAGTATTTGCCTATCCAAATAGAAGAGAGTTGAATCGTCAGGCAAGATTCAAGAGATCAAGAGGAGAACTGAGGGAATTCGGGAATAATGAAGGAAGATTGCCAAGGAACAGAATGGATCGCAGAGGAAGGTATAACATAACAAATTTTATTTTTATTTTTTCTATTTGCTCTTTCTTATTTCTCCAGAGGAACGCAATACTATGAGATGGATGTCAATGAACGACCACCACCAGGACAAAGACGTGATGCTCAAAGAATCGTCACTTCCAATAGAAATGGCAGAAATGGAAATACCTACTATACCAATGATCATTATGATACCTTCCAACCTTACAATTAAATTTTTGATGAAATTATCGGATATAAATAAAAATAAATTTTTACACTGTTTATATTGATATATAACTAATTATTACTGGTTTGATATTTCCATAAGAAGATAGAAAACTAAGTTAAAATCTATAGAATATGTCAAATAGAAACAAATTTTAATTAGTAAGGGTAAATTTGAGAAATTTCATTTATTTACTCAAAGAAATAAGAATGAATCAATGATTGAAGTAAATTTCCAAATTTCAATAACTCACTCCAAATTTGTCAAAAGCAATGATATTATTTTTTTATTTTTATAATTTTCCCCCCTTTTTTAATTCCTTTCCCTGATGAATCATCAAAAAAATCTAATTTTTGATAAGATCTTTCAATATAAGGTAAAGATCTATCTGTTGAAGATAAAGAGAAGAAAATAAAAAAAAAATATTATATATTTTGAATTAAAAAAAAAAATAGGAGAGTAAAAAATCTATACAAAATCCAATTGAATTGAAACAAAAAGGAGATATTCTCTTATTCTATCTATCAATAATCTCAAATGAATGATAAAACAGAAAAGATAAAGGGGGATGGAAAATTTAAAAAGTTTTGGAATAATTTGAAGGGAGGTGAGAAAACTGTTGATAATAACAAGAATAGAATTCTCAGATCCAAATCTATAAGTGAGGGAAAGATATCATCAAAGTCACAGATTAACGATGATTTGAAATCACACAAGGGGAAGGAGGTAAGAGAGTGGAATAAAAATCCATTTAAGAAATATATTCTAGATTTTAGAATCTCTATTTAAGATTTTTGATTCTTTAAAGATTTTTCAATATATTTGATCATTTTTTTGATTTTTTAAATTTAAGAGATCCGATATCATAAAATGAATGATCAGGATTAATCATTGATTCAATGATAATTAAGCTCATTTGCATCATAAAGAATATAGAAATAAAATTATTGAATAATTATAAATCAAATTTCATTTATTCATCCATTTAATTTAATATTCCTTCTCCAAAAATACAGGTTAAATTGATAATCAAATTGGAGAACCTCAACATCGAAAAATCGAACATCTGTTCATTGAAATCAACATTCAAAAAAGAGTTAGGGAGATTCCTCGAAGAGACACCACAAGATCTTCTGGGAGATCTAAAAAATCAAGGATCTCTGTGGGACGAAAACAAAAAACAATTCATCCAAGAAGATCTTCTCCTCTCCAAATATCTCAATGAAGAACAAATAAAAGAAATAGAAAACGGCGGAATAGTTTCACTGAATATCATCTACAAAAAGAATCCTCAAAAAAACAATAAATCTCCAAAGCTAAGTATACGTGTTAAAGATTCAAATGTTATTGAAGCGAACAGAAGTAAAACTACTCAGTTTGGGTCCAGTATACAGATTCCTGTCAAGAGGGATCGTTCTTTTACTCTTGATGGTGCGAAGAAATTTTCTTCGTCTGGTCCTAGTTTCAAGTCTTTAGGAGAAATGACTCTTAATGATATCAAAGGTTATGATATAACCGAAAACAAAGTAAAAAAAAAAAAAAATTTTTAAAGCTTTATTTTAAGATTTTAAAAAATCTCAATTTCTTTTATTTTACATAAAGAATTCATTCAAAATTTTTTTACTTTCAAAAAAATTAATTTAATTTGTATCTTTCAAAAAAAAAAAGGTAAAACTTGTGATACACATAAAAAATAATAGACATGAACATTACTGTTCCGCAAATTCAACATTTGAAACAGAAATAGAAAAGTTGTTCAAAGAAGACCCTAATTTCCAAGAATCCAAACAAGGAATGGACCTGTGGGACGAACATAAACAATGTTTTTTGGATGAGGAAACTCCCATTTGGAAGTGGCTCTCCGAAGAACAAGTCAACGAAATAAAAGAAGGGAACGTGTCTTCATTAGAGCTTTTCTATGTTCCCACTGATAACTCTTTCGTTAGGAAAAAAAATGTCCGCATTAGTTTTGAAAAGGACACGAGTAATGATACAAATAATTCTCCGCTAAATGACAATCAACTGAATGAGAAGGAAAGGAGCCCCAAGTTATTAGGAAAAAAAACTATCACTGGAAAGAGTCCCCTTCGCCAAATATTCTCTAGGGCTAGCACTGACAGTGCTTTTAACAAGAGGACGACCCGACCTGTTTCTTTGCAGATAGAGAAGATGGGTGGTCTTCAGCTTCTCAGTCAATTCGAAGTACCCAACAAAGGAAAAGAAGTAAAAAAAAAAAATTCTCAATAAATAATAAGATTTTCAATTATTTTAAATTGATTATCTTTATTTTATGTTTTTTATTATTTTAAATTTTTTTTTTTTTTGAATAATCTTTTGGTTTTTTTAAATTTTTTTTTTTAGATCTTCTTGATTATAAAGATGGAGAATCATCAAGTTGACAAATCATTTTTTTGTCCCATTAATTCCACTTTCAAAAAAGAGCTCGAAAAGTTTCTCGAAGACCTCCCTCCCAACATCTCCAGCGAAACCAAAAAAGAATGTGTTTTTTGGGATGAGACAAACAAAGAGTATGTCCCTGAAGAAGGGGTTATCTCCAAATATATTTCGGAAGAACAAAGAAAAAAAATAAAACAAGGAGAAGTAGCAACTTTAAATTTACTTTGTAAAAAGAAGGGTAATATTTTTTTATATGTTAATTCATTTTTAGAAAAAAAAAATTTTATTCATTTAAAAATATTGATTTTTATATAACAAACCTATTTTTAAATTTAATTTTATTTTTATTTTATTGAATTTTAATTTTATTTGAATATTAATTTTTATTCAACAAACCTATTTGAATTTTAATTTTATTGAAAATTCCTTTTTTTATTTGTCTTGACTTTTTTAAAATTACCAATTTTATTTTTTAAACTCTTTTCAAACCCAATTTTTATTTTTGTTCAATTTTTTTAAAAAAATATTTAATTTCATTTATTGAATCTAATGAAGATGTAGCACCAAAAGAATTAGTTTCTCCAAAAAAAGAAATATCGAGTTCTCCTCCTAAACTTGGATTTCATTTGGAGGAAAAAATCATGGGATTGAAACCCATGAGAAACAGCAAAACGAGTCCTTTGACGGAGAGACTTTCCTTCAGAAATCGTTCTCAGACCATGTTTTTGGACAGTTTTCTTCAAAAAGATAGTTTCAAACCTAAAAAAGCAAAAAAAGTAAAACAAAAAATTTAACAATTAAAACTATTAAAATTATTAAAATCAAAAATACTTTAAAAATTTTTTTGATATTCAAAACAATAATCAAAAATAAATCTTTTTGCATTTAAATGAATGATTATAAACATTTAAAAAAAAATTAAAAAAATCTTTTTGAAATTCCTTCTTTAAGAATTAAAAATAAAATAAAATTTTTTCACAAAATAATTATTTTATTTTTTTATCAAATGGATTAAATTTACAAATAAAAAAATTTTTATGATTTTTTTTTTATTTCACAGATAAAATTAGTGATCAAATTGGAAAGCCTGAACATAGAAAGATCAAACATCTGCTCACTCAAATCCACCTTCAAAAAAGAGCTGCAGAAATTCCTCGAAGAAACTCCCTCCAACCTCCTCGGAAACCTCAAAAAGGGAGGCTCCTTGTGGGACGAGAACAAACAAGAGTTTGTGTATGACGACATGGTCATCTCCAAGTATCTCAGTGAGGAACAAATCCGCCTTTTGGAGTTGAACAAGGAGGAGTTAGTTTTGTATTTTGTTTACAAGACCAATCCCAAAAATTTTGAATAAAAGCGAAAATGATGTTGAAACACTTAGCAGTAAAAAAAAATCCTTATTTTTAAATTAAAGTTTTTTTTTTGAAATAATTTTTAAAAAAATCATTTTTCTTCATTTGTTAAATTACATTCTTTTTATTTTTACAAAATTTAATTTTATTAATCCTTTTTTCTTATTGATTCAACATTTTTTCTCAAATTATAATTTATTCAACATATTTTTACTTAATATTTTTGTCATTTTTATATATTATGCTGCTGAATAAAAATACATCTTCATAAATTATTGAAATATTTTAAAATCTTTCATTCATTTTATTTATTTATTTTTTTATTTTTAAAATCATTTATTTGAATTTAAATTTTAAATTTTTAATTTTAAATTTTAACCAAATAGGCTCTTCAGAACTTATCAGGAAGAAAATATCGGGAGAAATGGGAAAATGGCACTCTAGAGAGATCCCAAACATTAAGAACAAAAAGGTCCTTTCAATGATTCTCTCTCTCCCCATCGAAGAGAAATTCCCAAACAAAATAATAACAAAGGAAAAGAGGTATTAAAAAATCAAATAAATTAAATTAATAATAAAATAAAAAAATGTAAAAAAAAACTGAAAAAAAATTATAAAAAAAGAAAAATTAATAATAAAAATAAAAAATAAATTATTAAAATTTCACAAAAATAAAGTATAAAAAAATGTTAAAAAGAATAAATTTTAAAAAATAAAATTTAAAGTAGAAATCAAAATTAATTAAATGAAAAAAATTAAAATTTAAAATTCAAATTTAATAAAATCTCAAATTTAATAAAAAATTAATTTTATTGAAATTTTTTAAAAATAAGGTGAAAATAGTGATCAAATTGGAGAATTATCACATCGAAAAAGCTAATTTCGTTTTGGTCAGCAGCAACTTTAAGAAAGTGCTTCAGAAATTTCTGGAGGAGACACCTCCCAACTTGCTGGGGGATATAAAGAGAGATGGTTCTCTGTTTGATGAATTCAAAAATGAATTTGTTTCTGAAGATGTCACTCTCTCCAATTATTTAAGCGAAGAACAAACAAAAGAAATTGGTAATTAAAATTTTTAAAAAAACTTATAAAATAAAAATATAAAAAAATTTATTTTTGTTAATCTGAGATTTTTTTTATTTTAAAATTTCTTCAAAATTTTTTTTATTAAATTCATAAATTTTAAATTATTCAAAATTGTTCCAAATAATTATTAAAAAGTTTTTATTAGTATCATTATTTTTTATAATGATTTAAATTTTTCAACAATATTTTGTCAATCTTTTTACAAATTTTTTTATAATTATATTTTATTTTTATAAATAATTTTTAATCATCCAAAAAAATTTTTCTCTTAAAGAAAAAGGGAAGGTGGTGACACTGTCTTTCATCTACAAAAAAAATCTGAACAGCAACACTAACAACAACAACACCAACAACAACAACACACAACAATCTCCAAAAAACACCAACGAAAACACAATGGAGGAGAAATTCAAAAAGCTCCTCCTCTCCAACAAAGAAGGCCGCCAAATTCTCAATTATGTCACCAAGTCTGATCTCCAAAACTCTGCTAACAACAAAAAACTTTCTTTTCGTAGTTCTGCCAAGCTTGACAAGTGTTCTTCTACTCTTGATTTGGTCGTTCTTAATTTTTCGATCAATTTTTTCAAGAAATATCCTAATGGTAACTTTAAATTTTTTAAATTTGTTTATTTTAAATTTTAATTTTTATATTCATTTTTCCTTTAAATTTTTAATTAAATTAATTTTATTTTCATTATTTAATTTTCTCATTTCTCATTAATTTTTAATTTCATGATTTTCCATTTTTCATTTTTTTTATTTTAATTTCAATTTCGACCCAATTTTATTATGTTATTAATTTATTGTTTTCAATTTTAACGATTATTAAGCAATGAAAGTGGAAGGTATTTACAGAATATCTGCCAACACACAAGTTGTTAAAATGGTAAAAAACTAAATAAAAAAATTAAAAATAAATTTAAAAAAAAAAATAAAATAAAAAAAATAAAAAATAAAGAAAAATAAAAAAATAAAAATGAAAAAAATGATAAAAATAAATTTCTTACTACAAAATAGGTTTGGGCTTCTTTTTGTATTTCTAAATCAGATTTTTTCGAAAAATTTCTCACTGAAGACAGCTGTCATGTCGTCGCTTCTTCTTTCAAGTTGTATCTGCGTCAAATAGAAGAACCTGTCATTCCTTTCGAATTTTATGATGGTAAAAATAATAATGACAAAAATAAAAAAAAAAATAAAAAAAATAAAAAAAATGATTAAAATAAAAAAAAAAAATCAAAAAAAAAAAATCAAAAAAATTAATTAAAATAAAAAAAATAAAATAAAAAATAAATTAATTAAAATAAAAAATAAATAAAAAAAATAAAAATTAAAAAATCAAAAATAAAAAATCTTTGAAACTGTTTTTTAATCATTCTTCCAATTTTTTTAAAGAATTTATTGAGGTGATAAGAGTTCATCAAGAATTGGAAGACGGAATTTTAAAGTTAAAGAATTTGCATTCCGATTCTTCTCCCATTTCCGATGTGGAAGAAGGTTCGGAGGAGTACACTCGTCTCTTAAAAGAACACAAACTCAAATTGCTTGAAAAAACAGGTAAAAAAAATCGATAAAATAAAATAAAAATAAAATAAAAATAAAAATTTGATGAAAAAAATAAAATAAAAAAATTATTTACATTTATTAAAAAAATATAAAAAAAAATAATTTTTAAAAAAAAAAAACTAAAATAAATCTAAATTTAAAAATATCCTTTTAGATCAAGTTTTGATTTCAAAAATGCAAAATCTCATCAAAAAATTGGAACCAATCAACCAAATTGCGCTAAAACAAATTTCCACGTAAAAAAAAAATTCATTTTTTTTTTCGTTTGATAAATTCTTTTATTTAGTCACTTGAAAGAGATAGTCGACAATAGTTCTTCCAACAAAATGAATGTAAATAATATTGCTGTAGTATTTGGACCTACATTGTCAAGACCAAGGTAAAAAAAAAATTTTGATTTTTTTTTTTTTTTCCTTTACTTTGTATTTAAATTAGTTATTTTTATTTTATTTTTATCATTTTATTTTAATTCGATTTTTTTTAATTTATTAATTTATTTTCTCTCATTTTTCTTTAATTTTTTTATTATTTAAATTTATTAAAAACCTAAGTTCATCTCGTTTTTTTTTTGTTGATAGAGAGGAAAGTGTTTATTCTATTCTTGACAACAACTTGAATTGCTCTTTGGTTGTTGTGCTGATAAAACATTTGGACTCCATTTTCAACACTGACATTGTTTCTTCTATTTACAATTTAGAGACCACTCCTACCCAATCGAACACCTTGCCTAATCTCACTGAGAACAATTAACTTTTTTTAAACAAAAAAAAAAAATTAAAAAAAAAAATGTATCTTATTCTTTTTTTTTTTTTCTAACGAATCCTCTTTCTTTTTTTAATTTTAAGATTCTGATGGGTTCATTTCTATCATTTCTTTTATTCTCCTAATTTCTGTTTTTGAAGTTTTCTTAAAAAGTAATCCTAATTTACTTTTTTTCAATATTCACTCTTAAATTATTCAAAAAAAAAAAAAAAGAAAAGAAAGATTGTTTCTTTTAGATTTTTTTTTCAAATATGTTCTTTATCTTCAATTCAAATCATATTAAAAAAAAAAAAAAAAAAATGGGAACTAAATCTTCTTCTTTAAAAAATCAACAACCCAAAATAGAGATAATCCCACCTGAGAATCCTCTCAGATTCGATAAACTTCCCAAACAATTGTGCATAGAGATCTTCTCGTTGCTATCAACAGCGGATCTCCACCATCTGTGCCTCACAAACAAATATCTCTCCCAATTAATCTCCGATTCCAAATATTCGCAGAATTTATGGAGAAATTTAGTGAGAAGAATTAATGGGGATATCAATGAGGAATCCTTCTTTGGTGATGTCGAGATGGAATGTCATATCAAATCCAAATATTTTTGGCGTGAAGTGTATAGATGGCTCAAATCATTGAAATGGGATATGGAGAAGAAGGGGAAGCAGATATTGGTGAGTCCTGATCAGAAATCCTTCATGACTGGTATAAAAAAAAAAATTATAAAAAATATTTTGGCCTAATAAAGAAATAGAGAAAGAAAAAATATTCATTTTAGCTGAATCGATGATATTATGCTTTTATTAATTTATTAATTTATTTATTATTTTTGACCAAAAGGAAATTCATATGTATCTTGGTAAAAAAAAAAAAAATGATCTTTCACTTTGTTTTCATTGCTTTCATTTTCTTTGGAATTTATCTCATTTAACAATTCGTTTCAAAAAAAAAAAATAAAAAGGAACTGCATTCTTTCTAAACAGTCTTTCAGATCCGATGTACATTATGTTGAAATATTTGTTGATAAAATTGTAAAAAAAAAAGAAAAAGAAAATAAAAGTTTTTTTAAATAATTAATTGAATTTAAAAAAAAACTTGACAAAAAGGATGTAAAAAAACCAAATTAATTTAAATAATTATCTATATGAATAATTGAAAACTTTAAAAAATTAAAAGGAAAATGGTTTTCTGTTTTTTGGTGTGGGTGTACCAGATGACATACCCTATGGTTCATTTATATTTTATTTATTTATTTTAAAAATATCTCATCTTTTTAATAAATTTTAGATAGTTGTATAGGCGGTGCTCAAAGTTGCTTGGTTGTTGGTTATGACGCGAGGTTCCTGCCTTCTTACCACAAAGGAGTTGTCAAGCACAAAAAGGTTTTATAATAATAAAAAATAAAAAACAATAAAACAAAATAAAAAAATTAAATAAAATAATCAAAAAATAAAACAAAAAAAAAAAATATAAATTCAAAAAAATTTGTTTAGGCAGATAAGATTGGCTCTTTTGTCCATCCTCAACACATTGGAATAATTATTGATATGGAAAAAAAGGAAATTTACATTGTCAAAGAAAAATCTAAACCAGTTCTTTGCTACTCTAATTTTGCCAATAAAGAGTTACACATTTTTGCTTGTGTGGCTCATGGGATTGTTGTTAGTTTTCATAAATATATTGTAGGTGCCCAAAATATTGATGTTTACCTTGATAATAGAAAAAATTATCTCCCTTCAGATTGGGTCAAAAAGAATGTTAATAAAACAAACTTCAATTAAATATTTCTTTTTTTTCAAAGAAATATTAAAAAAAATTAAAAAATAAAAAAAAAAATGAAGAGATACAAATTGTTTAATGAATGAACTAATTTCTTTTCGAATTTTTTTGAGAATTATTAGGAATCATTCTTTGTATTTTGACATTTTTTTTTTAATCTTGATCTTATCTGATTTTACAAATGATAAAAATATGAGCTGAACAAAAATTTTTTTTGTAATGATGGTTCTTTAAACTAAATATTTGTTTATTCTTTTATGTTTGTGAGGAAAGTTTATTTTGTTTAAAAAGATAATTCTCAAATGTTGAATTATTTTGTTTCAAGAGTATTTTATTGAAAACATATTTGAATTATTGCAACGATATTTTTTTAATTTATCTTTAATTTAAATAAAAGAATAGAGACAAGTAATCCAAATTATAGAATAGGTTATTATCTTTCTTTTCTCTTTTTTTCTGTACGAATACCACGAATCTTTTTGAGTCTGTTCTTTTTTTCTTTTCTTTGTTTTCTAGATGCATCATGTTTCTTTTTGATTTCAATTCCCATTCTTCTAAGTCTATGTTTTGGTTCATAATCCAAAGCTGCTTTTTCAGAATCATAAATAAGACAAAATCCAGTGGTTCTTCCACCTCCGAATGCAGTTTTAAATCCGAAAAGAACTACAGTTTTAAGGTTCTTTACTTTATACATAACAGCAATTTTTTCTTGGAGTTCTTTCTTAGAAACTGTGGATACTCCAGGATGGGTAATTTGGAGTACCTATTATATTTTGTAATATAAACATTAATAAATATTTATCATATGGGAATTTTATAGTTTTTCTCTTGATATTTTCAAAAATATTCATTTCATATTTATCTATTATTCATATTTATAGATATTTCTTAATGATAAATTAAATAAAATAGATTATTGAGAAAAAAATTAAATTATTTATTGGTATTTATTATTTGTATTAACCATTTGCTTTCTTTGCAATAATTTGTTAGAAAATATTCTTTCGGTTCTGAGAGTGAATTTGTTGGTGGTGGACATATTTTCTCCTATATCTCTATCTCTATTTTTTTATTTATTTTTTAAAATATAAAATTTATTAAATAAAATAAAATAAAATAATTCTATACTTAAAAGTAGGATACATAAATTTTTCATTGTTTAGATACTTATTATATTCAACTTGAATGTATCCATTCTCATCTCTTTTTCTGAATGATTGAATTTTATTTTTTTTTACCCTTTATTCAAAAATTGATCCTAATGATGAATAGAAAATTATTTTTTATTATATATTTATTATTTAAATAAAATAATAAAAAAAAATTAAGTTTTTATACAGAGTCTTCCCACATGCCAAGAAAAATTTTACATAAAAAGAGCGTACCAATTCCAGATGATGGTATATAATTCTTTCAAATAACTAGAATAAAAAAAAATTAATAATTAAGTTAATAATTTACATTATTATACTCCTCAATTAACAAATGAATTTAAATATTTGAATCAATCGAAAAATGAAATTATAATCACTGATATATTCAACAATATAATCAAGATGTGAAAATTTTCTTTTATAATTAATCACAGAAAATTAATTCATTTAGTTGAAATTATTGCAAATAAAAGAACAATTACTGTTACTGGAAGTAGAGGAACTTTGAGACGTTCTTTCACCAATGTCCCAATTGATATCTCCATCACTGGTAAGAAAGGAACCAAACTTGGAAGACGTTTTAATGTTGAAACTTGGTTTTCTGCAAGACAACAACAAGCATGTGTACGTACCATTTGCTCTCATGTAAAGAATATGATTAATGGAGTAAGCAAAGGTTATCAAATTAAAATGCAAGGTATCTTTGCGCATTTCCCTATGGAACTCGAACCTACCAAAAACGGATCATCTGTTGGAATCACCAATTTCTTGGGAGAAAGAATTACCAGAAAAGTTCAAATGTCAAAGGGTGTAACTGTAGCAAAGAGTGATAAACAATATGAAATTATTATTTCTGGAAATGATCTTGAAAAAGTATCTCAATCTGCAGCTAATATTCATGAAATTACCCGTTCCAAAGGAAAAGATATTCGTAAATTTTTGGATGGAGTTTATATTACTGGATCTTCTTTTATCACTGGAAACTAAGATAAATGAAATATATTCCTGAATAAACTTAATTTATATAAAATAAAATTCTTTTATTCCAAAAATTCATTAGATTCCTTTTGTCAAATTCTATTCTATTTAATTGAAAAGTTTCAAAGTCATTAATTTTGAAATGATGAGAATTCATTCAGTTATTGAAACTGGCAAACTAAAATAATCCTATTGAAATGTTAATTAATTTTTAAAATTTTGAAATGAATAACTGAAACCGCCAAAACATTTAAAAAATAAAAAAAAATCAAAATAGAAGTTTAAGATTTTGTCATATTACAAAATGGATTCAAGAAAATCTTCAAGAAAAAAAGAAAATAAAGGATTTAGCACTGAAAAAAGAAATTATGAGGAGGCAAATTCAATACTTTTATTAAAATATATTCAGTTATTTTTATTTATCAATATATATTGTTAATATTCAGGAATCATCCGAAGAATATAAATCAAGTGATGAAGATATGAGTGGTATGTTTAATCTTGAATTTACAATATTAAAATATAAAAAAAAAAAAAATAGATGAAAATGAAGATGAAATTGATTTGGATGTAGGACAATATTCATTTGCAAATCAAAAGAAAGAAAAAGAAAAACAGGAAAAGAGAATTAAAAATAAAGAAAAAAAGAAAAAGGAAAAGAAGAAAATAAATAAGAAGAAATTGGAAGCGACAAAACCAAATCAAACCATTGAACAATTTTTGTTATCATCCAGCAATAGAAAAGCAAAGATAAACGATGATAAGAAATTTGATGATAAAGAAATTGATTTTTTGGGTGATTATGATCAAACCAGTTCTAATTCATCCAATACACAAATAAAGAAGGTTTCTCCAAAGAAAAAACAAACAAATCTTACCTTTAATAAAAATTCAGCAAGTACATTCAAGAAATTTGTTGAAGATTCCGCTTTGATAGAAAAAGAATTATCTTCAAAATACAATATCCTTCCATCTGAAATCAGCAATAGCAATAACAATGAAGATAAAGAAGATAATGATGAAAAAATGGAGGATAATGAGGAAAATAAGAATGAAGATAAGAATAAAATGGAAGTAGAAGAGGAAGTAATTGATCAAGAAGATTGGTTCACAATAGCAAATGAATTGGAGAATCCAGGAGAAATGACTATTAATAAATCCGAAGATATGGATCCAACCAAGCTCTTGGAAGAAGATGGTAACTTGAATTTCTATTTTCTCGATGCATATGAAGGAATAAGGGAATTGTATCTCATCGGAAAAGTTGAAAAAGATAATGAATACCACAGTTGTTGCATCTCTTTGACCAATCTCAGACATAGAGTTTTTCTTTTACCATCGGATGGATTGAACTTTGATGATACCGAAAAAGATTTGATCGACTTGATGCAAAACAAATATGGCATGAAAGATTTTCAATTCAAACAAACCGAGAAGACTTATCACTTTGACGATCCCTCCATCAAAAAGGGAACAAGCACATTTTGGGAAGTGATCTATCCTGTAAAACATGGAAGATTGAATGAATCCAAAATCCCTTCCAAAATATTTTCAAAGTTGATTGGTAATCAAGTTTCTCTGTTGGAAGACTTTTTGCTCAACAAGAAAATCATGGGCCCAAGTTGGCTCTCTTTGGATGGTGTCAAAGTTGTTCCTAAGAAACAAAAAAAGTCATGGTGTGCATTCGAACTTTATGCAGGCGCAGGAGATGTTGAGATCATGAGCGGGAAAAAAGATACACCTACATTGACTGTTCTTTCTCTTAATGTGAAAACTCAGTTTGTGCAAAGTCTTCAAATCAATGAGATCGTTTGTATTTCTGGAATGATCTCCAAAAATGTCAACATAGATTCTGTACAATCTTTGAACAAAATGAAAAAGGAGTTTAGATCATTTTCTGTAATTAGAAAACTTTCCAACACCCTCTTTCCCGATCAAGTGAAGAAGATGGCAGACAGGAACAACAAGAAGATTGAGTTTGTTGAAGACGAAAAGGGATTGTTGAACTACTTTATTGCAAAGATTCATCTCATCGATCCTGATGTTATTGTTGGACACAATCTCTTAGGTTTCGACTTGGATGTTTTGCTTCACAGAATGCAAAAGTTGAGAATTTCAAATTGGTCAAAGATAGGAAGACTTGAAAGAATCGATTTCCCTAGACTCCAAAGGGGAGCAGGAGGAACAGGAAACTCTGATCAAGATGAGAGAAGTGTTTTTGCAGGAAGACTGCCTTGTGATACCTTTGTCAACACCAAAGAGCTTGTCAGATTGAAAAACTATACTTTGGGTTTTCTTGCAGATACACAACTTTCCATAAAGAGATACGATCTTGGTGATGAGCCTGAACCTCATTACTCTTCTGCACCAAACTTGTTGAAATACATAGAACATGCAGAAAACGATTGTTACATTGCTCTTTGTTTGTTGTATAAATTGGAAATGCTTCCATTGACCAAACAGTTGACCAACTTGGCAGGAAATGTTTGGTCTTCTACTCTTCAAGGAGGAAGGGCTCTCAGGATAGAATACCTCTTGTTGCATGAGTTTCACAACAGACACTACCTTTTACCTGAAAAGAAAGTTCAAAAGTACAATAACGGAGAAGAAAAGAAAAAGGGTCCTGCTTTCAAGGGAGGTCTCGTTCTTGATCCACAGGTTGGATTTTATGACAAGACGGTTATTTTGTTGGATTTCAACTCTTTGTATCCTTCCATCATCCAAGAGTACAACATCTGTTTCACTACTGTCACCAGAACAAGAGATAGTGAGAATGACAAGTGGTTACCTTCGAGTGTACCTGACCCTACTGTTGAAAGGGGTGTTCTTCCACAAGTTCTAAAAACATTGGTTGATAGAAGAAGACAAGTTAGATCCGAAGTTGAAAAAACCAAGGATCCTGAAAAGTTGCAACAGCTCGACGTTAAACAAAAGGCCTTCAAGTTGACTGCTAACAGTCTTTATGGTTGCCTTGGTTACAAAAACTCGAGGTTCTATGCCATGCCTCTTGCTGAGCTCATCACTCGTTGTGGCAGAGAAACTTTGCAGAAAACAGTCAACATAGCGAACAACAACTTACATCTCAGAGTTATTTATGGTATTTAACATTTTTAAAAATAATTTCTTGAGAACAAATTCCAAATTATCATTTTATCTTTTGTACTTATCCTATTATCATTTTTACGAAATATTTACATTGATTGATTTAATCTCAACAAATTTTTATTAATATTTTTATTTTTTTAGGTGATACTGATTCCATCATGATTTATACTGGATCTAATGAGATAGAAGATGCAATCAAAGTTGGAAAATCAGTTATCAAAGAGGTGAACGTTCAGTACAAGACCTTGGAGATAGCGATCGATGGGATCTACAAATCAATGTTGCTCCTCTCCAAGAAGAAGTACGCCACCAACACCCTCTCCAAAGTGAACAACAAAAACGGAAAAGAAGAATGGAAAACCTCGATCGAATCTAAAGGATTGGATCTCGTGAGAAGAGATTGGTGCGATCTCTCCAAACAAATGGGAAACTTCATTTTGGATCAGATCCTCTCAGGCAAACCTCTCGAAGAATCCTTGGAGACCATCAAAGATTATCTCAAACAACAAGGTGAAAAGATACGTAATGGTCAGGTCTCCTTGAAGGATTTCATCATCACGAGAGGGCTCAACAAAGATCCCAAATCTTACAGTGATACCCAAAAACTTCCTCATGTGCAAGTCGCTCTCAAGATGTTGGAGAGAAACGAAAGAGTTGTTGCGGGTACTCACATCCCCTATGTCATTTGTCAAGGAGACAGTTCTGTTTCGGAAAGGGCTTTCCATCCTGATCATCTCCTCAAATCCAACAACGAAATCAAACTTGATTTCGAATGGTACATCAACCAACAGATTTTTCCTCCCGTCTCCCGTTTGTTGGCTCCCATTGAATCTTTATCTCCAGAGGAAATAGCCAATCTTTTGGGATTGAAGATCAACAAACCTAATCCCACCGTCAATCGTGACTTTTCTGAATTCGACAAATTTAATTCTTTCAACATTGATCCCATTGATAGATATCGCAACTGTGCTCCTCTCAACTTTGTTTGTTCCTGCAATCACAAGTTTGTCATCGATGGAATTCTCAGAAAAGTGGAAAATAACAACTCCTCCACCATCAACATCAATGACGAAAACAACGATCCTAATGTCAACCAAGATTCTTTCCGCTTTGTATCTGCTTTGTCTTGTCCAAGTTGCAATAAGAAATTCACCAGAGCTTTTTTTCTTAACAAGATCGATTCAGAATTGAGAAAGTTCTTCGACAAATTCTCTTCATTCACTCTCATGTGTTCCGATGATTCTTGTTCTTTCCGATCCAGCCACGTTTTTCTCAAAAAGAAACCCTCTTGTTACTGCAAATCCGAAACTGGCAAGTTATGTGGCAAGGAAATGAAGTTGATCCTGGATTCCTACCAGCTCCATCAGCAGATCTCCTTCATCAACTTTTTGTTTACTCCCGAAGATTCAATAGATGCCACCATCAGAAAGAATTATCCAAATATCTCTGAAGATATGAAACATCAAAAGACAAAGGAGTTTACAAATCTTTTCGATCCTAATGATCTTTCCATCTTTAAGGAGATCCGCTCCAAAATTTCCAAACTTTCTGAGAAGAATGGCAGGGCTATGGTCGATTTGGGTTCTATCTTCAATTTTTACAAAAAGTTTGAAGCCAAATAATCTCCATTCCGACTAAAGATTTTAATTAATTTTTAAATCTTTGACGGTGGAATAATTAAAAAAAATTTTAATTCAACATCTCTTATTTTCCCTTCCATTATTTTCTCTTCCAAATGTTTTTTATTTTTTTTATTCACTCCGATATTTTTATATATAATTTAACAAATATTAATCTTTATTCCACTTTATAAAAAGATCAAATCATTAAAATTTGGTTTTACGATGGAACAAATGAAAGATTATATTTGTAAATAGAAAAAAATATAAAATAAAAAAAAACAAAAAAAAAAAACATAAAAATAAGATGCCTAGAACAAAAAAAAATTTTGAAGAAAATGAAGTTGACACTCAAAAAAGACCTAAATTTATTCGAAAAATTATTGTAGGAAACAAAATACCTGTTTTCCACATTAATAAGTACAAAAACAAAAACTAGTTGATTTGATTATTTTTTTCAATTTAATTTTTTTAGGGAATTATATGTTTCTTTGTTTGATTTAAGAAATTGGGTTGCAATGGGGAATGATAAAAAAAGAATCTGACCACAAGAAATATGAATTGAGAAAAAAATTTCAAAATTTCGAAAGAAAATTAGCTAAAGATAGAATCGTTCTCACTCAACTTGAAATAGTCGAAGAAAGGAAAATGGATCTCAAATACAAAAAACACATCAATCCAAACAAAAAGAATATTTTCATAAAGTTGAAACATTTGAACAAAGATGGAGAATTTTTTTATTTGAGAGAAATGCATCTTCCTTTGGACGAAAACTTCGTTATTGAATTGGACAAAAAAGAAAACTTGCCCAACAAAACAAACACTCATAATCCAACAGAAAAAATAGACGAGTCTTTAATCAACAATTTTTTGAATGAACATCTTCAAATTCATTCCCCAATTCTTGAAAAAAATGATAAAATATTTTTTCCAACAGAAATTATGGGAGGATATGTAAATAATGAGAATGCTATTATTTTGGAAAACAATTTGACCTTAAGTTATGGACAGATATTTTTTTAGATAGAATAATTAAAAAATTTCTTATTTTATATCCCAAAATTCTTTATTTTTTTATTGAAAATAAGATAAAGAGAACTATTAGAATTTAACGAATTTCCCTGAATCCACTTGAAAAATGATTTTGAATTAAATTTTTTTTTTTCTCTGATTTTCAAGTCAACATACAGTGAAACTTTGAAAAATGAAAAGAAAAAAAAATAAAAATAAAAAAAATAAAAATTAATAAAACAATTAAAAAAAAAAAAAGCAAAGATGCCAAGAACAAAAACAAATAATCATTCTGAAAAAGATAAGATCCAATCCACTCAAAAAAGACCAATATTCGTCAGAAAAATATCTTCGGGAAGTAATATTCCTATATTTCAGATAAATAGGTAAAAAGATTAATGAATTTAATTTCTAATCAGATCTATCTCATAATATTTAAAAATATTTTTGATTATAAATACAATAACAAAAACTAGTTGATTTGATTATTTTTTTGAATATAATTTTATTAGGGAAAAATATGTTTCTATGTTTGATTTAAGAAATTGGGTTGCAATGGGGAATGATAAAAAAGAATCTGACCACAAGAAATATGAATTGAGAAAAAAATTTCAAAATTTCGATAGAAAATTCCCTAAAGATACAATCGTACTCACTCATTGCGAAATAGTCAAACAAAGGAAAATGGATCTTAAATACAAAAAACACATCAATCCAAACAAAAAGAATATTTTCATAAAGTTGAAACATTTGAACAAAGATGGAGAATTTTTTTATTTGAGAGAAATGCATCTTCCTTTGGACGAAAACTTCGTTATTGACTTAGCTAAACAAAACGCTTGTCCCATAATTGAAAACATTACTGAACAGCTAGAAAACATTTCTATCGATAAACCTCTTAAGCCTGTTCTCCCTTCTTTACTTGAAGGCTTCTATTTCAATCAATCAACTTTTACTCCGGAGTTTTCATTTACAAATTCAATAGAAGATTTTGATTCTATTTTCAAGGGTAATGCCAACGACTTAATGATTGATGAACTTTCCGGCAAAGACAACAGTGATAACAAATTCACCTTTTTCCAAAATGGAACACCCGAAAATAACTTATTTGTAGTTTTTCCAAAAGAAATACCAGAAGAAAATTCTCATAATTTAAATAGCTTAAACCCTTTGAGTTATACTCAAATTTTTATGTAAATGTCATAATTAAAAAATTTTGATTTAAAATTCAAATAATGAATAAAATGAAGGTGAGAACAACAATAGAAAGAAATTTCTATTTTTCAGCCATGAAACTGGATGAACATGAAATGAGGAAAAAATGGAAGGATTGATATGAAAATGATTAATCTGATTGACTCTGACAATCTGAGATTTGAGGGAGATTTGAGAAAGATTTTAAGCATATATTTAGAAATATACAAAAAGATAAAGAGAATGAAATTGAGATGGAAGTACAGCAAATCGATCAAAGAGATGATCAATTTTTAAAAAAATAAAAAAAGACATCTTTTTATTTTTTGTCAATTTTTTTTTAATTAACGAAAATTTATGATCCAAGTTCTTAAATCAAGAGGATTTAAAGTGACAACAAAAGCACTATCCTTGGTTTTTGAATAAAAAGGTTTTGCATCATTGACAGTTTTCCATTGATATCTTTCTACTTTGTCAATATCTATGATTCCTGTTAATTGTGTTTCTTGCATTGAAGCAATGGTTCTACCAGTGAATATGGAAGACAGATCGATTGTTGCTGGTTTGGAAAGGTTTTCCTTTTAAAGATTTAAAATGAAATTAAAATTTTAAAATTTAAAATTAAAAAATTAAAAAATTAAGGATTAAATTTAAAAATTTAAAATCATAAATAAAAAAATAAAAAAATATAAAATTAAAAAAAATAATTAATTATTGAAAATTTGATTTATTTTTACGTCTTCTTCAACACCAAACAAGTGTCTCAACCTCAAAATGTAGTTTCCATTTCCAAGAGATCTGAAAGTTTGTAAATGCAAATTAGCAGGCAAATCTCCAGTTAATCCTGTAAACCCGGTCTTGTAAGTGCTCTAAAAAAATTTTAATTGAAAAATTAAAATGAAAAAAAAAAAAAAGAAAAAAAAAATTGTAAAAAAAAAAAATAAAATAAAAAATTAATAAAATGAAATAAAATTAATAAAAAAAATAAATAAAATTTGAAAGTTGAGTTTTTACTTGGAATTGACCGAAAGAGGAGACAGGGTTAGCAAAAGCATAGACTACAGGGTGAGTGAGGTAGAGGGATCTTCTTCTGAATTCTTGGGAAGCGAGTGAAGGGGATTCCACAATCACATTTGTGGTAGTTCTAATCGCTTCTGTTTCATTGAGTGGTTCTCCAACTGTTTTAAATTTATAATTGAATAATTTGATTTATTTTTTTATTTTTTTATTTTTATTATTTTTTTGATTTTTTATTTTATCATTTTTTATTATATTAATTTTATTTCCATTTAATTATTTAATTATTTTAGAGATGTTCAAAATTTTACAACAGTTTAAAATTTGTTAGTAAAAATTTTATATCCGCTAACAAAGTTGTAAA
>JAMYWO010000441.1:12558-26414 GCA_024220525.1 Cochliopodium minus | reverse complement strand
ATAAAAAATAAAAAATAAAAAATAAAAAATAAAAAATAAAAAATAAAAAATAAAAAATAAAAAATAAAAAAAATAAAGTTAATAAAAAAAAAAAGAAAAAATAAAAAATAAAAAATAAATAAATAATGAATAACAAAACAAAAAAAAAATAAAAAAATGAAAAAAATTGTTTTTTACCTTTGATGGTTGACATCAAAAAAGCAGACTTCCCCCATTTATTCAAAACATTGATATAATCAACAGAAGGAATGTCAGAAGTGTCAAATAAATTCTCGATCAGGTACTCATTGTTCTTATTCAAAAATTTGAAAATCTGTTTGGAATAAAAAGACTGCTGCTCTTCATAATCGCTTCTACTTTTATTTTTAGTGCCGAGAGAAGAATTGTTCTTCCTTTCTTTTTGCCTCTCTTTCTTTCTCTTTCTTGCTGCTTTTCTCTCCAGCTTTTTCTTGTCTGGTCTCCTGTAATTCTTTGATTTTTTGATGAATTCAAAATTATCTACTATTTGTCCACCTAAAAAAAATTAAATCAATTATTCATGATAAACAAAAATCTGTTCAACTTTTTTTTAAAATTTATTTTATTTATATTTTTATTTCGATTTTTGAATATTTTATTTTTATATCGGTTTTTTAAAATCATTGTTTTTGAATTTATTTTTAATATTATTTATTTTATTTATTGTTTTAAAAAAATATTTATTTTTTTTATATCAGTATTTAATCTAAACATTTATTTGTTATTATTTTAATTTTATTTTTTTAAAATTATTGTTTTGATTTTTAATTTTTACTTTTTAGGCGTACTTCTGCCAACTCACTTGAATCTGATTTTGCGTTTGAATTTAAGGCAGTCACTTTAAATGAATAAACCCCTCCAGCTTCCATACGTATCATATCTTCATCCGTAGTTTGATAACTTTTTTCTTGAAAATTACAAAAAGAAAATCAAAAAAAAATAAAAAATAAAATAAAATAAAAAAAATCAAAAAAATAAAAATAAAAAATAATACCAGCACCTGTATATATAACTCTAAAATTATTCCCATCATTAATCTCCAAAATGTATTCAATGACCCAACCTACTGGCTGAGTCCACTCGATCAAAAATGAACAAAGAGAGTAATCGACGCTATCTATAGGTCTCCCCAACAAAGTGACAGTAGGTGTTTTAGGTCTTCCTGGAGGCCTACCAAAAAAAAAATGAAAAAAAATATTAAAATAATAAAAATATTAAAATATGAACCCAGATTCTATCATTTTCATTTTTTGTTTTGTTGGATTAAACCTTTTTAAAAAAAAAAAAAAATTTAGCAAAAATTTCTCTAAAAAATAATAAATAATTTTATAATTTTCAAAATTAAAAAATGTCTTGTTTAAATACTAAAAAATAAAATAAGTTTTTTTTTTTTTTAACGAGTGAACAATCGAACTTTTTTCATATTTTTGAACAAAAAGAGAATGGTTGTTGACAGAGTTGTAATGAGAACGAGTCTTCTTGTCAGAGAGAACCTCAAAAGCCTTGGCCAACACCTGAAACATCGATTTGGCCTCCACATTGTTAGGATTCTTGTCGGGATGGTAGATTCTCGCCTTCTTTTTGTAAATAGACCTTATCGTTTTCGAAATTAGATCCTCCAACTCTTTTTCTTGTTTTTCCATTTCATATCTTATTGTTCTATTATTCAACTTTCTCGATATTAGTTCGTTTATAGAATTTTCTACCATGTTTATCTCTTTTAAAGCATCTTTCACAACTTTGTTTCTATCAAAATTTATCCCCTCGAATTCTCTGTTTTATATTAATTTTTTATTATTATTTTATTTTAAATTTTATTCATTACCAATTTTATTTTAAATTTTTATTTTTTGTTTTTTATTTTTAATTTTTTAAATTAAATTTAATTAATTTTATTTTTTTATTTTTAGTTGTTTGATTTAATTGAGTTAATTATTTTATTTTATACCTGAATACATTCAACTCCACTGTTCTTCTCTTCTTCTCTGCCTTCTCAAAAAAAAAAAGCTTTTTTTGAAGGTCCACTATGTTTTTCTCCTTCTTAGCCAACTTTATTTTAAACAGCTTCATTTTCTTTTGGGTGATCACATCTACCACCAAGATGTTGTTTAATCTTTCCTCAATCATTGCGCATTCTTCATTCTTTTTCGACAATTTCAAGAGGAGTTTCTTCCTATTTTCTTTGTGTTAAATTCAATTATTCACTGAAAATATAAAAAATTTATTTCTTCTCCCTTTGTACCTTCAAATACTAACTGCAATTCTGTTTGTTTATAAATTTCATCAAATTTGGATAAAGTTTCATTCAATTTATCTTGCTTCAATGTGAAAGACTTGAATTCCAAATTGCTATCAAGATCAAGAATTTTGTAATATTCCAATTCAACACCATTAAACTTATCAATCCCAACGTCTTCCATAATCAAAGTACTGTGGAGTTTATAAAATCTCAAATATTTTTTTTTTATTAATTTTTTCACAAAAAATAAAGATTTGCGATTGTCACAAAAAAAGGTGATTGGGTAATCAAAATTAACAAAGCACGTTGATAGAAAATCAAAATTAGTGCAAAAAAAATTTTTAATTAGAAAATAAATAAATATAAAAGAAAAATCTTTTTTAAAAGAAAGAAAAAAAAGAAAACTTTTTTTTTCTCTTTCGTATTGTGTATAATGTTTATCAAACAAGAAACAATCAAAAAGGGGGAGCAATTTAGTTATCCAAAAACTTTTTGAAGTACTGTAAGACATCTCTAAAGTTGTTGACTACTTTAGATGATCTGTAGAAGTCAATGAAATTTACAAGGCGATCACCAATGCCAAACTCGTCGAGAAAATCATACATCCTTGATTGGACGTTGGAGTTCATTTCATCGAAGCTCATTGCGTTATCTTGGAAGACCAATGGATCATCTACTGAAGGAACGATTTTGTCAACCATCAAATTCTAAAAACAAAAATATTATGGATGAGAAAATGAAATTAAAAAGACTTAATTTATGATCACAAAAAAAAATAATACATTTCTTCAATAAGAAATAGTTAAAACAATTTGAAGAAGTTAAAGATAATCAAATTAAAAATGATTATAAAGATATCCTTTTTAGACAAAGATCAAATTGATACAGATCTAAAGATTATATCAAATGAATTATAAAGATAAGGCTAAATCTTTTATGATTATATGTAGCTTCAGAATCTTATATGATTGAGAAGAATCTAATAATCAGATCCTTTTACCTTTATATATAATTTTTGACCCATGATATGACATTCAAAATGCAATGTATAGCTTGAATCAACTCCCTTGTTGGTCTGTATGGTGACCAAAACCTTATCCTCATTCTTCTCACCAGCATTAATCATCATCTCCTCATCGGAGATATTATCATCACTAATATCCCCTTCTTCCTCCACATCCTCCTCATTCTCTGTGACATCGATATAATCCTCATTGGATCTGCTAAATGAAGAATCCAAGAATATTCTATTTCCCTTAAAGGATACAGTGATGAGATATTCATCCACACTTCTTGTTAGGATCACTTTATCTTTATCTTCAACTGTTATTTTGAATTTCATTTCATCCAAGAAATTCTTGGAGAATTTTTCTTGCTCTTGATCTATTTCGAAATTATCCATCTCCTTATCAATCAACGATTTCAAATCTTTCTTTATCATGGTGAGATTTTTCAAATCTCCTTCTATTGGTTCAATCGATTTATTGTCGTTATTTTCACCATCAGATTTGGATAATGATGAAAAAACTGGTTTTTTTGTTGATTCAATAAATTAATAATTAATAAAATTTTAATTATATGAGAAATATATGTGATCATTTATGCTTTATATAATTTTTATTTTTTTACATCTTGATTTTTGAAAATTTTGTAATTTGGTTGCATTGATCAATATTGTATGATAAAATGATACATCCCTCTTTTTGACTGGTATTGTGTTATTATTAGAGGAGATTTTAAATTTATTTAAAATTGATTGATCTGATTTTGATGTGGTGTAGCTGAAGAATTTTGGCTTGATGAATAACTTGTTTGATCTATTATACATTTTCCCCTTTTTTTTTTTTTTTATAATTTTTAACTAGATGTGAAAATATAATGTTGAGTAAGAAAAACAAATGTTATAGATAGGAAATTAAAGTATGATTGATTCTGAACTCAAAAATTAGGAGATGTGATTTTGATTCAAAGGAATATTTTTTTTTTTTATTAGGGAGGAAGTATTAATTCTTCAACCAAATTTAATTTCCTCTCATCTTTAATTTGATCTCCAAATTGAATTCAATAAAGATTTATTGAAAAGATATCTTTTCCAAGGATCTTTATCTGTCTAGATCTAAAAAATATATTATAAAGATATTAAATGAACTAAAAAAATTAGCCTCAATGAGGAATGGATTCGAAAATCAGTAATAAAGAACAAAGATTTAAGAAAATATTTATAAATTCAGGCTTTTTATTTTACTAATTAATAATTATAAAAATTAATTTTGAAATTGAAAAAAAAAAAAAAATTTAAACAAACCTCACAATAAAACAAACAATAATGAGTAAAAATCATAAAGATATGAAAACTATCAGAAAAGAAGATAGGATGAGTAAGAGATTAGAAAATAAAAGAAGATTCGAAGAAGAAAAAGCAGTTATCTTGGAAAACTTCTTCTCAGAAGAAAATGTGGAAAAACACAGAGAAAATTTTAAAAATTTAGAAAAAAGGCATTTCATTTGGTACCAAAGTACATGTTGCACATTGTTCCACCGTAAATCAAGAATAACAAGAAGAATGAAGTTTGTTCCAGATAACATATTGTTTGATGATAGAGGAATTGTTTTTGTGAATGAATACTTGATGTTTTTATTTTTGAGACCTCAAAAGGGATTCGATCTTTTCATGTACAATGAAAAAGTGGATATCATCAAAAAAGCAAAGAAATATTCGAGATTTGATGTTGTCTATTTGAGAGACAAAGATGATTTGCAGGACTTCAAGTATCAATACAAGGGAGAAACGAGAGTTTGCAAACATGTCTTCTATGTACTTACCATTAATACCAAGAAATAACAAGAAAAGATTTCTATTTGTTTAATATGTTTATAGATTTTTTTTTTAAAAAAAAAAAAAAAAGAAAATTAAAATTTAATTTATTTTTAAAAGAATTTTATAAGAAAGTAAGTTTCTAGCAAAAACTCCAATCACAAGAAAAACATTATTTTCTGATAATATCTTTTCTTAGATAAAATGCAGATCAACTTCCCTTTCTTCTCTGAATAGAAAATGGAATAGAATATTAAAAACATCAACCAAAGCCTATCGAAACTAACAAGACATTTGTTCATTTTAAAGAACTATAACTTAAGGTTAAATCAAAAAACCTTAAACTAAAAAAATTTACAAAATAATAAACTAAAAATCAATTTTGAATTAAATAAAAACAATCATTTAATTTGGGTGAACAAATTCAACAAACCAACAAGATAACTGACTACCTCATTGACACCCATCTTAGACTCGCCAAAAACACGATCAACAAAAGTGATAGGAACCTCCTCAACCCTCATACCCAGCTCCTTAGCCCTGACAATGATCTCCATCTGAAAAACAAAGCCAGAAGATTGTACAGCCTTCATTAAACGATCTGCAGAGTCTTTTTTGTACAAACGGAAGCTCCCCGTGAGATCGGTGACACCTGGGTTCAGAAGAACTTGGGCGATGTAGTTGGCTACTCTGCTGGTGAGCTTTCTTCTGAGATCCCAGCCGTGTACTCCTCCTGTTGATGTGTATCTTGTTCCTGTCACTACATCTGCTCCTGTTTGTCTTTGTTTTCTATTTTTTTTTTGATTATGATTTGATTAATCTTTGATTTATAAGATCTTATAAGGGATTTATAGAAAAAGATAAGTCAAAGTAATCAATATCATGAAAAAAAGCAAAAGGGATATCAATTTTAACAAATTTTATAATGTGGATTCTTTCAATATAATCAAAATAAATTTTAAAAAGATTATCGGTTTGTTGGAATGATTATTATTGTTTATGTTTTAACAATGATTAATTTATTAAAGAATCATTTGTTGATTTGTTTTACTCTATGAATTTGGAGATATATTTTGGATGATGAGACATATCTGCATCCATTATAATAACAAAATTTCCTGTTGCATGTTGAATTCCATGAATATATGCACTTCCAAGTCCTATATATTTGTTACTAAGACAAATTTTTTTTTTTTGATAGATAAAATTTACCTAATTTTCCTTTTCTTGGTCTCAATACCTAAATAAAATGGATTATTTGGGTTAATTGTTATTATCAAGCTGAATATGGACTATTTATTTTTCTTACGATTCTATTTTCTCCATATACTTTTTGTAATTCTTTTGCTATTTCAATGGTATTATCAGGTGATGCATCATCAATGATAATAATTTCAAAATCATGTTTGCTTGATGGTTTTTGAGTGATATATAAAATAAAAAAAAAAAAATATTTAATGTGACTCACTTTTTCTCAAATTCTTGGACAATCAACCATACAATGATAGGCAAATTTTCTCTTTCTTGATAAGTAGGAAGAAGAATAGAATATTTGTTTTGTTCCATTTCCTTTTTTTTTTTAATTTTTATTCAGATTTGTTGATTGAATTATAAAACACTCAAAGTCCCGTTATATACACTGTAAAATTCATAAAATTTGAAAGATTCACAATTTAAAATGAGTCTTTATAAGAAGATTTATCAAATAAAATTTAATATCTTTCAATTTTTTAGTTCTCCATTCTTACTAATTCAATATCATAATTGAGTTCACTATTTGGTTCAATTATTCCCCTTCTATGGTCTCCGTATCCTAAAGTAGAATCCATCTTAACATTTCTTTTTTCTCCGACACACATTCCAATAACAGCATTATTCAATCCCTTTACAACTTAAAAGGAAATGGTTGAGTATTCTTAAATAAATCAGTTGAGAAAAAATTTATTTTTAAAACCTTGATTTGATCCAACTTTAAAAGAATATAAATTTTGTTCTGATTTCAAAAAATTTCTTCCATTGTTCAAATATCCATTCAAATGTAAATGTACAGTGGTTCCTCTTTTAACATTCTCATTACAATTTGCTGGTTTTTCTGTCACTCTTATTTCAAGATGTGCAAAGCAATATGTTATCAACAATACCAATACGAACAAAGAGATTACTTTCATTTTCTTTTAACAAAATTTGACCTCGATTTTTTTTATTTTTTATTTTTTTGACACAACAAAAAAAAAATATATTGAAAGATTTCACTTTTATGTTTAAAAAAGGAGATATGATTGTCATGAATGAGATAATACATACAATCAATCAAAAATAATTGAGATATTTTAAACTATTAATTGTCAAAATCTTTAAATTGATTGAAAGGAATTTATTTTTTTGTGAATAAAGTTTACAATATCAAGGAATATAAATTAATGATGCTTTGATTTGACCTAATATATGTTCAAATATTTTTATATTATCAATTTTATTTTGTCAGTTAATTTGTTTTCTATCAAAATCAAAAAAAAAAAATATGGAAACAGATGAGAATCAATTAGAATATATAAACAAATGTAAAATAGGATTGAAACATTTGGAAAATAACAACTATGATAAAATGCTTGATTGTAATATTAACATTGATTGATCCACATTTAAAAAATATTAAATAAATTTCCAAAAAAAATTAAGCAATAGGAGAAGCTACAGCAGTTTTGATAGGAGAAGAAACACATGGAACAAATGAATTTTATAAAATCAGATCAAATATAACAAAGAAATTGATCGAAGAAAAACATTTTTCGTTTGTGGTGTTCGAATCCAATTTCTGCGAGACGAAAAGGGTGAGGGACTACGTATATGGATTGGGAAATGATAAAAGTGCAGAGGAGGCATTGAAAACATCATTTGGTAACAAATTTCCAAAATGGATGCATACGTGAGTTTTATTTTTCAAAATAATCTTCATAGAAAATAATGATTATATCCTATTATAAGAGAATACAAGGAATTATATAATTCAAAAAATTTAAAAATTCAATAAATCTTCTCCAATTTGATCCAACTTTTAAAATTTTTTTTTTTGTTTTCATTCAATAATTCAATTAAAAATACAATAGAAACAAAGTCGTAATAGAGTTTGTGGAATGGCTCAAAAATTACAATGATTCAACAATAAAAGATCTTAAGGATAAGGTAGGGATCTTTGGGATGGACATATACAGCATTTTCGAGTCTATAGACGAGGTTTTGAACTATTTGGAGAATGTGGTCTTAGATGAGCAAGGATACCAAATGGCAAAAATAAACTTTTCACAAATTCTGAAATACAGAGAAAACATAGATGAATACAGAAGATTGTAAGAAATTAAAAAAATCTTAAAAAACTTCAAAATAATTTTACATTTATATATTTTTTATGAAAAAAAAAAAAAAAAGAGTTGACAATGGAGATATAAAGAATTGTAGTGTTGAGATAAGCGAAATAGTTGTAAAGCTTTTTTTTTTTACTTTTTAAAAGAAATTATGTTTTCATTTTATTTTCTTAGAACTATTTGGAGAACGTTGGGTGGGATTATTTGGTAGGATTAGATCCATATGGAGAGCAGACAAACCTATTTCTAGCCAAACAGAACATATTGGTTGTAAAACACGCAGAACAATACTATAGATCTGGTTCTTTCGGAAATGTTTTAACATGGAATACAAGAGGTAAAAATCAATCCCTTTTTTATTTGTCTAAAATTACTTTCCACTCAAAAATATTTTTCTTCAACTTGTTAACAGATAACGCAATGGCAGATTTATTACTCAATACCATAATGCATCATCAAATCATTGGAATAGAAAGAGTGAAATTAGTAATATGGGCTCATAACTCTCATTGTGGAGATTTCCGAGGTAAAAAAATGAAAACTTTTTAATTTTTTTTGAACTTAATTTATTAACGAATTATTTTTTAGGTACTGAATATTATAATAGGGATGAATACAACATTGGACAGTTGATGAGAGAAAATTTTGGAGTAGAAAACTGCTTCATCATTTTGTTCTCCACTTTCTGTGGAACTGTCACTGCTGCTAAATCTTGGGGTGAAGAATCACAAAGCTTTGAACTGAACAATGCAATGGATGACAGTTATGGAGGTTAAAAATGTCCTTCTCAAAATAAAAAGTTTTTTAAATTTTTTTTTTTGATTTAGGATTGTTTCATCGATCAATAAATTATTCTAAAGAGAAAAATGTAAAAAATTCTTTCCTTATTCTTTTATTTTAATTTAGTGTTAATACTTTTTTAAACAGGCAAATGATGAAGAAAATTTTGCTTTGATCTTCAGAAGTAATGATTCAGATAAGTATTCAGTGGATGAGAACTTGTGCAAATCATTTAGCATTTCAAGAAAGGAAAGGGCTATTGGTGTTATTTATTCCAAAGAAAATGAGGTCAACTCTCACTACTTTTCTGCAACTTTACCTTTTCAATGTGACTCTATCATTTTTGTTGACAAAACTTGTCATTTAGATCTTTAAATATTTTATTTATTCTTTTTTTTTCCTTCAAAGATTTTTTTGAAGCCATTAATTATTAAAAAGTTTATTTATTTCTTTTGATACTTTTAATTGTTTTTGTAAAACTTTTAAAAAGATGTTCATAAAAAATTTATTAATAAAAAAAAAAATGAATTCAATGGAATTATTTCAAGATATGCTGAAATGGGCAAAGAAAAATGGGATAAAGGTGGATGGAGAGAATATGAATGGAATAATGGTCAGATATACTCAGACGCTACCCCTGAGCAAGCAATTGGAGCTTCAAAAATCAACTGGTCCCAAATTAATCAAAGAAGAGCCTCTCAACTTGACTGATTTCTTGAAAAGGCTGAGAAGAATGGAGAAGAATCCTGCCAATCCCAATCAAGAGGATCTTGCCCATGTCAGCATCATATGCAGGCAAGAACATAATATGGAGGCTGTTTATGATCAAGGCACCAGCAGGGTGTTGATGGAGATAATGAAACAAACCAAGAATGATCTCTTCTTGGAATTGGCATTTTGGTAATACTACTTAATTGGTTAAGGGAGTTAAATATATCTTTTTTCAAAATATTCAATCAACTATAAAAATGATAATCCAATAGGAGATATAATTTTTTCCTCATGAAATATCTTATAGATTTGATTGAATACTTATTTATTAGAAAAAGATTTTAATAATTTTGAAAAAGGTATACTTGGACTATTCATTTATGAAATTGTAAAAATCCAAATAATATTTGGATCCTCATTCTCATATTGATAATTTATCCTAAATTATCCAGATGATCCAACCATCAAAAATTATGAAATTTTTTATAAATTTTTTCTCAATAAAATCCAAGTATCGCATTGGAATTAAAACAAAAATTAAATATTCCAATAACTAATAAAGTTATTGTTATTCTTGGGAACCACACTATTGAATGTATAATAAAGAAATTTATTTTGATTTTCTTTCCATTCTTCATGAAATCATCTGATATAAACAGATCTCAAAATTTTGTTGCTAACAACTTTTACACAATCCAAACTTTATCAAAACATCAAAAACAAATCAAAATAAAATCCTTTTAATTAATCAATAAAAAAAAAAAATTTGAGAATCACCTAACACTATATGTAAATATCAATTGTATATTCGAAGATATCTCTCCAATATAGAGATGAATGATTTTTTTTATCGTGTTAAAAATATGTGTCTGGATATCCAGGCACATATCCAAAAAGAAAAAAAAAATTCCCCTGATGAATTTAGAAAAACTTTTTTATTAAAAAAAAAATAAAATTTTCTATTTAAAAATAAAAAGGTCTTTGGCTGAATTAAATATGAATATCAAAAACACTCCCAAATTTTTTTCGATGGAAAATTTGAAGTTTGTCGAACAATATTTGGACCCCAAATACCCTACCATGATAAATGGTATCGCACTCAAGTGTATCTGTGATTTTGTTAGATTTATGGGCGTGGATGAAGGCTTCCGGTTTTTGGATCTCATTGTTCCTAGGTTTATATTTACCAAGACCATAACTTTGAGATCTTTGTAAAAACAAAATTTTTTTTTTTTATTTTTATTTTTATTTTTATTTTTATATTTTCATTTTTTCATTTTTTCATTTTTATTTTTATTTTATTTTCATTTTTTCATTTTTTCATTTTTTCATTTTTTCATTTTTTCATTTTCATTTTCTACAAAATTAATTTATTATTTTAATTTATTTTTGATTTTCTATAGCATGATTGGATACACAGGAAAAGGTGTGATCCCCTATAATGTGGACACTGACGCAATCTCTTTTGGGCTTCGATACATCATGTGTGTAAAATATTTGAAAAATATCAACAAATCTCTCTTTATAAGTATTTTAAATCGGGTAACAAAAATACTTTATATTTTTTAATAATAATTTACTCATTTTATTTCTTTTTATTTTTTTTAAAAATTTTTTTTTGAAAAATTTGAAGATCCCTTATTCTAAATGGTTATCTTTTTCAAACCATTCAAACAGTTCTATTAACGCATATGCTAAAATGGTGATAGAAATAATAGGTTTTTTTTTAAAAAAATATTAAAATATTAAAATAATGAAATTTAAAATAATTTAAAAAATAAAATGAAATAAAAATGAAAACAAATAATTTCTATTTTTAAAAAGAACCAAACAGTTTTGACTTGAAGACAGAGAAGGAATATTTATCACAGTCTAGAGAGGAAATAATGAAACAATTCAAAACTAGTCCGGTCATTAGCTCTCAAAAAAAATGCTACAACTGTGATAAAGTTGAAACTCTCGAAAACAAAATGAAGTAAAAAATATAAAAAAATATTTTTTATTTATTTTTTGTTTTTTCTTTATTTTTTTTATTTTTTTTATTTTTTGAAAAAAAAAAAAAGAAATTGTGCTCGTTGTAAAAAGGTTTATTATTGCTCGAGGGATTGTCAAAAAATTCATTGGAGTGAACATAAAAAGAATTGCAAACCAATTGAAAATTAAAAGCTTGAAACGTTTATTGATTCCTTTAAGATTCTTTCCTTTCTTATTGTTTAAAAAAATTTGTTTTATTCTTATTTTCCCGCTTGACCGAAACAAAATAGTTGTAATCTCTATTCAAATTATTTCAATTGAATTTTATATTTTTATACTTTATAAAATTTGCATGGTTCTCCATTTCAATTAAAATTATTCAATTCTTCATTCAATGTAATTATTGAATACAAAAAGGCTTCCTTGAGGGATCCCCCTTTGACAAAAAAAAAAAATTTGAGAAAAATATGGAAAAAATAAATAATATCATTCAATTAAAATGATCAACTATTGTTCTTTGATTATTTTTCTTTATTAATTAAATCTGGTTATTGAAGAAATGTTCATAATCTCAGATGAAAAAAATTTAAGTTTATAAAAATATAAAAAAAAAATTTTGAAAGGGAAACTTTATTTTAAAGAAAGAAATGGAAACAAGGTTAATTATATTTTAGATTTGATTTAAATTGTAATAAAATTTCAATATTTGATGTAATTAGTGATCATATATTCAAAATTTTGATTATTGGTAAGATTTGTTGAAAATTAAAAGATATTTAGATAATCAAAACAATTATTCTGTAATTAGGAGATTCAAATGTTGGAAAAAGTTGTCTCATGTTAAGATATGCAGATAATTCATTCACAGATACACATATTTCAACAGTAAATCGATTTCAAAAAAAAGAAAGAATAACGACAAATTAATATTTATTTATTTCCTTTTTATTTGAAATAATCAGATTGGAGTGGATTTTAAAGAACATGTATTGAAAATAGACAATCAAACAATTAAGGTTTGAAAAAAATAAATTTTTTTCTGGAATTTTTTTATAACATATTTTTTCCACATCCTTTCTTCTATATAGCTTCAACTTTGGGATACAGTAACATATCAAAAACATTTCAATTTGTCAAAAAAAATTTAATTTTATATTTATTATGATACAAATAGGCAGGACAAGAAAGATTTAAGTAAAAAAATAAACCATAAAAACAAATAGAACACTCAAAATAATGAATTCCAGACATTAATTTTTATAAACTATACTCTATTTTATTCTCTTTAATATTAAAACAACATATTAAACATTGAAAGTATAAAATTGAAAAATATCAATAATTAACTTCTATAAAATTTAGATTTTAAAAGAATAAAGCAAATATAATTTTATTAAAGCGAATATTTTATTTTTCAACTATTTTTTTTCCATTTTAGAACTATCACATCAAGTTATTATAGAGGATCTGAGGGTATCATGATCGTCTATGATATCACTGATAAAACATCATTTGAAAGCATCAATCAATGGATGGGAGAAGTAAATGAATATGGTAAGGGTGCTTTGGTTAAATTACTCATTGGGAACAAATGCGATCTTGAAGATCAAAGGTAAAACCAATTAATTGATAAAACATCTTATTATATAAGAAATATATTCAAATATTGTGGATTATAATGAACAATATAAAATTATAATCTCTAATAGTATTCACGATTTTAATTTTCATTCAATTCCTAAATTAATCTTTCTATTGCAAGTTATATCTTTGATTTTCAAAGATATACCCAATATAACCCATATTACTTCATATCCTTCTTCGAATCCTGATTATACTGATTTGTATAACAGAAATATTCCTTATATTCTTCCATCACTCCATATTATTTCAACCTGATACAACATTATAGTTAAAAAGAAAATTTAGAGGATAATTTCTTTATCACAAATAATTT
>JAMYWO010000441.1:0-12458 GCA_024220525.1 Cochliopodium minus | reverse complement strand
CCATATTATTTCAACCTGATACAACATTATAGTTAAAAAGAAAATTTAGAGGATAATTTCTTTATCACAAATAATTTTCTTTTGAAAGAGAATTCAAAAGAAAATTCAATTTAAAAAATTTCAAATTATTATAAAATGAATATTAACGAAACCAACTAACGAAATTTATTCAATAGAGTAATTCAAAAAACAGAAATAGAAAAAGTTGCGAGAGAACTAGGTGTTAGTTACATGGAAACAAGCGCCAAATCCAACACAAACGTGGATCAATCTTTTGAGTTCCTTGCTAAAGAAATTTTAAAACTTCGCTCTCCCAATAACAAAAAAAATTCTAGCACTGTTGAACTTGCTACTCCCAAAGTTAAAAAGACTGGTCTTTGTTATCTTTTGTAAGATATAACAGACTGTTCTCAAAAAAAAAAAAACATTTCCCTTTTTTTTGACTTTCAAAATCGAAAAAAACAAAAAAAAAAATTGATCTTGTAAAAAAGAAAGATTTCTAATCTATAAATTAAAAATAAATTAAAATCAAAAAAGCTTTCTTTTTTTTTTTCTTTTCTTTTTATTCTTTTTTTACATTTTCCTCCAATTTTTTCTTTTTTAAAAATAATAATGAAGAAGTGAAAATTGAAGAAAGAAAGGCTGAAGCCAACAAAGTGAATAAGAAACCTCTTCTCCAACCAAATTTCTGGATAAAAACTCCCAAAGGATACCCTGAAAAAGAACTTCCAAGAGCAGAAGCCCAACCAGCAATTCCCAGAGCAGTAGAAGACAACTCCACAATCACACTTTCAGAAGCTTGAATACCCAAAAGAGCACAAGGTCCAAAAATAAAGAAACCCATCAAAAAAATCAAAAAAAACTCGTAAATCATCTTGAAAGAATGAAAAAAAATAAAAAAAAACAAGCAACAAGTCAACCCACAACAAGAAATGAGATTGGTAATCAATCTATCACCTCCAAAAAACTTGTCAGAAATGACACCAGAGATGATACTCCCCAAAAACCCACCCAACTCAAAATAAAAAAAACAGTTGGTAGATTCCAACAAAGTGTATTTCTTCTTTTCCATGTAGTAGATGTTGATCCACGTAGAAATTCCAACCCTCACAAAATAAATGAGAAAATAAACAAGAGAAATGATCCACAACTTCTCATTCAAAAGAAGATTTTTTACATAAAAGTTATAATCCCTCTTAACCACTTCCTCATAACTATGCATCTTTCTTTTAAACCCATTTTTATTTCCATTAGCATCTTTTATATTATTTTCATTTAATATGTCATTATTATTTTTATTTACATTTTCAAAGGGGAGAATTGTATTAACTTCTTTGTTGTTTAACACGTCCTCATTTATTTGTTGAATGTTTTTATATTGGTATTTAGTAGGAGTGTTGAGACTATCATACAAATTTAATCCAATTTTTTTATTTTTGACAGGTGTCACATTATTTATTTTATTAACAATACAATTATTATTAACATTATTTTTATTGTCATTATTATTATTTTTATTTTTATTATTAAAATTTTCATTATGAGAATTTTTTTTATTGATGTTTGTTACTGTATTATTGTTGTTATTTTTGTTGTCGAAAACATTTTTGCTGCTCCTTCTTTTCCTTTTTTTAATTTGCAATTTTGGTTCTACAGTATACCACATCAAAATTCCGAAAAGGATGCAAATAATTCCGATTGTACGATAGAAAAATCTCCAATTATGACTAAGAAAAAAATCAACAAAAATAATAAAATAGAAAATTAGTAAAAAAAAATAATTAATAAATAAAAATTATTTAAAATAAAGAAATAAAAGAATTGAAAAATTATTTTAAAAATTATTTGAAAAATTTTTAAAAATTAATATAATAAAAATTTTTTTAAAAAATAAAATATTTGTATTTTTTTTTTTTTTACTATTGAGAGAAATAAGCGATCAAAAAAGGAATCAATGCAGAACCCACGTTCTGTGAAGTAGACAATAAACCCCACCAAAAACCCCTCTCATTAGGAGGATACCAAACGATGAGAAACTTGGAGATGGGAGGCCATGCGAAGGATTGGCTGAAACCCTGAAGACTCCAAAAAATGAGGAAGGGGTAAAGGGAGGAGCAGGATCCGAATAATATCAAAAAAATCCCTGAAAAGATTATCCCTATTGAGATTGAAAATCTTGGTCCCATCGTATCTACTATTATCCCTGAGATCACTTTGCCGAATGCGAAGAAGATCGCGAATGATGATGATAATAGTCCCAGCGACGATTTATCTAGCAGTTCTTTTCTTCCATGTATCATTAATGGTGCCACTGATGCTTTATTATTTTATTTTTTATTGCATTTTGTGAAATGAATTTTCCAAAGAATTTTTATTTTCTATTTCCAATTTATACGACATATTAAAATTTATAACTGAAAATATTTTATGGATTATGTTGATATCAGCTTATATATCATTATCATTGCATATTTCGCCTCCAATCAAATCTTTGATCAATATAATTTTAATATATTAAATAATAATATTCAATGATTTTTCAGATTATTTTTTCAAATGATTTGATCAATTAAATTAGTGTTTTCAATTCTATTTAAGTATTCAATTCTCCAATTTAAAAATCATTTATGAATTTTATATGCAATATTTCAAAATTAATACCTAATGCTCTTCTTCCCCAATAATAAAAAAAATGCCCCATGTATAATATACTCAATTGAAAATTCCTATTTTGATTATAATTCCCATCAATGTTCTTCATTTTTTTTTTTTATTTTTTTGCTTTAAAAAATTAAAATCTATAATCATTTCTTTCTCAAATCAAGTTTATTCATGAAATTTGTTTGAAAGAGAAAATATTTTAAAAGTTAAGTTTTTTTGAGTTTTGAAAACTTCTTTTTTTCCTTTAAAAAAAATGAATATGATCTAGTCTTTTAATTGACTCATAATTGTCGAAACTCTTTAAATGTTTCATGACGGTAAACAACATCAAGGTAATAAATTATTAAATTTCATCGCATAAATTGATTTTTTTAAATAAAATAATCAATCATTTTTCAGTTTTTTTTTTTTGAGGAGTAAATATGTCATTAAAATAGATGATATAAAAGAAGAAACTAATAAAGTAAATAGGAAGCCGTTTTCCCAACCAAATTTCTCGATCAAAACGCCCAAAGGATACCCCGAAAAAGAACTTCCAAGAGCAGAAGCCCAACCAGCAATTCCCAAAGCAGTAGAAGACAACTCCACACTTACACTTTCAGAAGCTTGAATACCCAAAAGAGAATTCAAAGAAAAAATGAAAAAGCCCATCAAAAAAATGATGAAAAACTCCAAAAAAATAGAATAATGAAAATAGTTGTAAAAAAAATAAGAGATGGTAAGACCAAAACAAGAAAGGAAGTTGGTGGTCAATCTGTCTCCTCCAAAAAACTTGTCAGAAATGACACCAGAGATGATACTCCCTAAAAACCCACCCAACTCAAAATAAAAAAAACAGTTGGTGGCTTCCAACAAAGTGTATTTCTTCTTTTCCATGTAGTAGATGTTGATCCACGTGGAAACAGCAACCCTCACAAAATAAATGAGAAAATAAACAAGAGAAATGATCCACAACTTCTCATTCAAAAGAAGATTTTTGACATAATAGCTAGAACCTTTTTTTTCATTTATTTCTTCTGTTTTTGTTTCTTCTGTTATTTCTTTTTTATTTTTAATTTTATTTTTATTTGTATTTTGTTTGGAGTTAGTAGTTTCTTTTTTGATGTTTCCATTTTTATTTGCGTTAGTTTTATTTTTATTTTTGCTTTTGTTAGTTTCTGTGTTCATGTTGCTGCTGGATTCCAAACGAGAGTCGATAGAATAAGAAGTTACAATTCCGAATACAACACAAGTCACTCCCAAAAATTTATAAAAAAATCTCCAATCAAAACTTTTTAAAGAAAAAAAAGAAAGAAATATTAAAATTTTTAAACAAATAAATTAAAGTTTAAAAATTTTAAAAAAAATTACTGTGCAGATAATAAAGCGATCAAAAAAGGAATAGTAGCAGCTCCCAGATTCTGTGATGTAGACAGAAATCCCCACCAAAAGCCTCTCTCATTAGGAGGATACCAAACAATGAGATACTTGGAGATGGGAGGCCATGCAAAGGACTGGCTGAGACCCTGAAGACTCCAAAAAATAAGGAAGGGATACAATGTTGAGCTGAATCCAAATAGAATCAGCAAGATCCCTGATAGGACCATTCCCATTGAGATTGAAAAGTGTGGTCCCATCGTATCTACCACTATACCTGAGATCACTTTGCCAAATGCGAAGAAGATAGCGAATGATGAATTTAATATTCCCAATGAAGATTTATCCAATATTTCTTTGTTTTCTTCTATCATCAATGGTGATATCGATGCTATATTTCAATTCAAAAAAAAAAAAAAATTATATTTCCTGTTAAAGAAAACTTAATTATATTCAACCTAATCCTCTTCTTCCCCAATAAAAGAAGAAATGTGCAATATATAAAATTGTTAGTTGGAAATTTCTCCCATTATTTTTCATCATTTTTTTTTTATTTTTATGATATCTTGAAAAGAATGAACCATTTAATTCCTCATTCAAGAATCGATTTTCCAATCTTTAATCTTTAATTTCAAATTTAATTGTAAAATTCAATCTTCTCTTAATTAAATGAATTTATGCTCTTTCATCAAAAAAAAAAAATCAATTATTTTACCAATTTCATTAATTGCATTTGTTTTTTTGAAGGTTGTAATTTTAAAATCTGTTTTATTTTGAAAAGGAATTTTTTTTTGCGCCAAATTCAATAAATAACAATATAAAATAACGATATTTTTTAAAAATAAAAAAAAATTAATTTTGTTTCTCTATTCAAGCAGGTGAGAAAAATGAAGAAGACATTTAAAAATGATTTGATGAATAGGATGAATGAAATATCATCACAACAATTTTCTGCTTTTGATAAAAATGTGAATGAGAATAGAGATTGGCTAGCAGATATAGAGAAAACAATCAGCAAAGAAATAAATACAACACATAAAATACCTAGAATTGAAAGATATAATGGATTACCCCAAACACCATCTTTAATGGTACCTAATACACCCAGAAATACTTCATTGTTCACCAATTATTCTGATCAACCATTGACCACTCTGAAATTGAGAGAAGGATTGAAGGGCATGTTGGGTGGATTGAATGATATTACACCTATTGCTACTTCAAAGACAAGATCTAGGCAAGTTGTTAAAACTGATAGGAAAATTAGGAAGAAGAGTTATTCCAGTAGAAAAAAGAGTTTTGTGGAGACAATTGATAAAGTGAATGATAAGAAGAGGAAATCTATTGAAGTGATTGAACCTCCTAAAATCACCTCTTCAAATAAATCTTCAAATAAATCTCCAACAAAATCTCCGAAAAAATCTATTCAAAAGAAAACAAAAATAGAGAAATTACCAAAGATTAATCCAATCCCATTAACCAAACCATCATCTCCTTCACCAAATAAACAATTGAATAATAAAAATATAAAAAAAATCGATTCACCAAAAGAAACAATCGCATTAATCTGGAAAAACCTCCAATCATCCAAATTTAATAAGCTTAATAGATTATCATACAACAGAAAGAAAATAAAAATAATCAAAAAGAAGAAAGTATGGACCAACAGAATTAAAAATAACAGTAAATTTCCTCAATTCTTGTTGAAACAAAAAATTGCTCCAAATAGCCCAAATACAATAATGAATTCATTGCCATTTTCTCCAATACCGAAGAATGATAAAGAGGAGGAAGAATCCATTGAGCAGATTGAAGATAATAAACCAAAAGAGATCTTGACCAAGGAGGATTCACTCGAAAGAAGATCATCAAATGAAAGCTCAGAGAAGGAGAAGAACATTAGGAAATTATCGAAAGGAAAGGTATCAATCAAAGATGAAGAAAATATTGAAGATTTGGTTGATTTAAATCAAGTTGAATCTGATAAAGAAGAATCTGAAGAAATTCTAAATGCTGAAAAAGTTAAATCCAAAAAATTATCACTTAAAGATAATCAACCTCCAAGTTATCAAGAGATTCCACCCAAATATGAAGAGAGAAAATCCAATCAGATGAACAAAACCAAATCACCATCACCAAAGATAAAGACACCCCCAAGATATGAAGATATCTATCCAAAAGAAAAAGATGGTAAAACTAATACTTCTATTTATCAAATATCTAAATTTTATCTATTTCAATTCAGCTTCATTCGATGTATTACCTCCAAAATACGAGAGACTTTCATCCAATAAATACAAAAGCGAAGCAAGCCCTCCAAGATACCAAGATATTGTCTTGAATCTCGAGTCTCTTTGTTCTGCACCTCCACCAGTTGAAGTAGAGAAGATAATTGAAGAAGTGATCACAAGCCCTACCAAAGAGAAACGCCTCTCAAATAAATCAAGTGTCTCCGAAGAAATAAACATTTGGAAGAGCATCACCTTGAATAAAGATTTCATCCCAGAAAAAGAACAGGAGATAATTGAAGAGATTAAAGAAAAAGAAAAAGAGAAAGTTGAAGTTTTGAAAGAAAAGGATTTGGAAGATGGTGAAATAGAAGAGGATAAAGAAGTTGATATCTATGATTCTCTTTATCTTGATAGCTCTGAAGAAGAAGAGAAAGAAATTGTTGAATCACCAAAACAAAGAAAGATCTCTTATCAGAAAGAAATTGTCAAAAAACCATCTCTCATCAAAGAGAAAGTAGAGATGAAAGAATCAGAATCAGAATCTGATGTGAGCGATATCTCTTTGGTGGATGATGATAGCGAATCTATGAAAGATGAGAAAGGATTTGAGGAAAAGAAAAAGGATTTTGTTGTTGCTCCATCCAAGAGAAACTCTAAAGAGAAGCAAGTCACCAATGATTCTTTGATCAATGAAGAGGATCTCACATTGGGTGACATCAAACCTGTGGAACAACTCAAAAGAACCTCCAAGAAGCTTTCCAACTCTATAGAAAGACTCTCCAACAAACTTTCAACACCAAACGAGTCCCCTATTTACAAAACCACCGTTCCAATGATTAACGTAGAAGAAGATAGAGATGAGAAAGCACCATCTACTCCAAAAATCAATCTTTCTTTACTTAAAAAGAATTCCCTTTCAACAACCATTCAATTCAGCACCACTCTTCCTTCTGACTCCGACTTTTCTCCTTTAACTTCTTCTCCCTACCAAACCATTTATGTGCAAAGTAACAATGGAAAGAAACTCCCGTCCTTTGATATTCCCGAAACAATAACCACTGAAGATTCTTCTGTCAAAAGACTTGTTGATATTTTTGCTCCTCTCACTCCTACTCAAGAAGATAACTTGTACGAACAAGCAAAGAATGTTATCATGGAGCCTTTGGAATCTTCTCCAATTAAAAAAGTGAGTTCAAACGATGATCAATTCATCTCTTCTCATTTAGAGAAACTATTGGGTAAAAACTCTGATGGAGGAAAAAGTTTAGTGGAGAAAGCCAAAGAGAAAAGCAAAATGTCTCACGAATTCAAACCTCCTCTCAAAAAACCTTCTCCTAAACGTACCATGAGTGAGGATGAAAAATCCTTTTCTTTCTCCAACAAGAAATCCAAGAAAGATTCAATCGAATTTAGCGAAGATTCTGAAGATGATTTCAAGAAAAAACTTCAAGAGAGCAGAGATCTCAGGAAGGAAAAGGATAAAGTGCGATCACGCTTGGCAAAGAATAATACCAACACTCTCAAAGTCAACCTTACTCCATCTCAAATCAAAAAAGCAAATAAACATCTCGAGAGCTTGGAAAAATCAAAGCAGAATAATCAACCCAAAGAAGTTCAACATCCTCTTCAAAGCATCACAAGCCAAACAAACAACACAAAACCACAGATATCCAGATTGTTGCAACCTCAAACGATCTTAAAAAGCAGCAGTGTTCTCGATAAGATCAGTGATATCAACAAGAAACTCGAAAGTTTCAAAACTAACACTACAAACAATCCTGTAAAAAAACCAGAGGGCGAAAGTAAATCTAAAATTCGTTATTCCGAAGAAAGAAAAATCAGAATGGAAAACCTCCGCAACAAGATCACCAAGACACAAGAGAACATCGAAGAAGTTAACAAAAAGATCCAAGAGAAGAACAGCAGTGAGATGATCATCAAGAAACCTATCGCTCCTCCCAAATCCAACTTACAACCCAAACAAGAGTTTGCTTTGCCAAAACCCAAAGTACTTGTAGATTTGGACAACAGTAGTGATTATAACTACCCTATCTCTCCTTATAAGAGTGACAATGATGATGAAGATTCTTATTCTCCAAAGAAGAAATCTGCAAAGTGGACTAAGACTCCTCAACTCCAAAAACAACTCAAGATGATGAATCCTAATTCCGCTGAGAGAATCTTTGGAAGATCTCAGAAGACTTGTGATCTCAACTCCATCTTCAACTCCAAAAAGAACTTCAACAGAAAGAATTCTATCAGATGGGTTGATAACAAGTAAAGGTGGACAGTTTGTTTTCTCTCGATTGGCTTTTTTTTAATTCATCAATCTAAAAAAGAAAAAAAAAAAAACTATTTTGGAAAAAGAGAAAGAGAAAGTATATTCCTCTTTGCTTTTTTCTCAAATAGAAAAACATGTTTAATAAAAATTAAATTTATAAAAATTTATAACTTTCAAAATTAAAGCAAGTGAAAAGACTTGACAACAACACTCATGAATGAAGTAACAAAATATTTAATCCAATCCACAAAATCAAGAGTACCAAAATTAAAGTTTAACACCTTTTTTCGTAAAATCTAAATTAAAAAAATATTATATTTCTATTTGCTGATTAAATAAAAAAATAAGTTTCTTGTATAATTTGTGAATAATTTGAAATGATTCCTCTTCTATGTGCTTTTTTATCTCAGCCTATTGGAATGAAATATCAGTAAAAATATATCTCGGTTATAATTAAATTGTTATACTAAACATAATTGAAAATAGACAATGGATATGCTATATCCTCCTTATTATTTCTTTATAATTCATTTATTTGCTTGCATATTTTATTTTTCTTTTTAGAAAATTTTTGTTTTTGATTGCATCAGGAATAGGACTTGTTATATCATTGATTCTATCTATAGGATTCATGATCTATCAAATGATCAAAAAAGACAACAGTTCAGTTCTCAGAAACAGGATAATGGCAACGATAGGATTGTTCATCACGATGAATGCCTCTCTATTGATATGCATGGCCTCCCTCATCTACGATATCAATCTCTATTTGGTGGTGTTTTTGATGATGGCTCTTATGATCCCCATCTGGATGATATTGATCAATTATACAACCAATAAAATTGATAGGAAGGGAATTTTTAGCTTGCCAATTGAAAATGGACAAGTATTGTTTTGGATAGGAATAGGTAAAAAAAAAACTTATGCGAAAAAAGAAAAAACTTTTGCGAAAAAAGAATTAAAATAAAAAAATATTTTCCAACAAAAAAAAAAAGTGGTGATAGTTTTATTGTGCTTTATTCCTTTCATTGGATCGAAATCTTGTATAGCATCAGGTTAAAAAAAAAAATTATCAAAAAAAAAATTTTTAAAAAATCAAATTTTTTTTAGGCCCTTTTAATTGGAGCTCAGAGTTGACGAGATCTGCGAATGTGGGCAATAAGTATCATTGTTCGGGAACTGATAACAATCCTTGTCATCTCTATCTCACCTATTCTGATGAGCCTTCTTCTTCAGTGTTTATCAATTTTCATGTTTTATCTGAACCCTCGAACGTTTTTGTATCGTAAAAACTTTTTTGACTGTTTTTATGTTATTTCTTTTGATTTTTTTTTTTTTTAATCAAAGATACAAATCCTCGGGTGAAATTGAATATTTGAAAAATGGTGATTGCACCAATTTGAAATGGGACAAAGAAAGGTATGTTTGTTGGGTAAAATAATAATTTAATTATTTTTGTTAATTATTAATTATTTTTTTGAAATTAATGTTATTTTTTGATAAGGTTTTTTTGGAAGAGTTGATGGAAAATGAAAAATATTCATTTACGGTGTCTTGGAACGGATCACATTCGGATAAATTTTATTTCAGAACATTACCAAAAGAGGACAATTTTAGTTTTGTTGTGGGAGGAGGTAACAATAAAAATCAAATAAATTTTTAAAATTAATTTAAAAAAATTGAATTTTTATTTTTATTTTTACTTTTTATTTTTTAATTATTTTTTAAAAAAATTTTTTTTTTTGTTTAAATCAAAATAGATACTGGTTTTTACAAAACTTTACAAGTAGATCTTCATAAACAAGCTTCCAAATTAAATCCTTCATTTGCAATAATAGGAGGAGACGTAAAATTTTATTTTTCAGATTATTTTTTTTGGTGATTTTATTTGTTATTTTTTTGAATTTTTTTTGTGACTTTTTTTTTGATATTTTTTTTGGATTTTTTTTTGGATTTTTTTTGGATTTTTTTTGGTTTTTTTTTTGGATTTTTTTTTTTGTTGTTTTTATTTTTTTTTATTGAAGATAGCTTATGCAAACGCTTTGTACGCTTGTAGATTCAGATGGGATACTTGGTTTTACAATTGGCAAACCCAAATGAAAACTAGTGATGGATGTATCATTCCGTTCGTCCTTGCCATTGGCAATCACGAAGGTCAATCTAACAACCATTAAAAAATTAATAAAAAAAATTTTATCCAATTAAATAAATATAGTGGGAGGATTAGGAATATCTGGTAAATTCTTTTTTTCTTTTTTCTTTTTTCTTTTTTCTTTTTTCTTTTTTCTTTTTTATTTTTTATTTTTTATTTTTATAATTATTTTATTTTTTATTTTTTATTTTTTTTTTGTTTCATATTTGTTATTTTTTTTATTATTTCTTATTTTTTTATTGTTTTTCATTTTATTTTTATTTTTTTTATTTTTTTATTATTTTTCAAAAACTTTTTTTGGGCAGGAAAAACCAGTGAGGTTGCACCATGGTTCACACATTTCTTTCCTCAAAGCTCAAACTACTCAGACATTTCTTCGAGAAAAACGTATCACTACCACCTCTTAGGTTCAAAAACAATTTTGGTAATTTAAAATTTTAAAAAATAATTAAAAATAAAAAATAAAATAAAAAATAAAATTTTAAAAAGAATAAAAAAAACATTTTAAAAAGAAAAAAAAATAAAAAAAATATAGTTGGTTTTGGACAGTGAAGTCAACATTAAAATAGATGCTGTAGAACAAATTAAATTCATAGAAGACACTCTCAACAAATTTCCACATAGAACAAACAGACTAGCAACCTACCATGGTAAATTCTTTTTATAACAAATAAATTTTTGTCAAATTTGACAAAAAAAATAGATTCAATTTTTAAATTTATTTTTCGAATTTTTTATTTTTTTTTTTTAAATTTCATTTTTTATTTTTAAAATATTTAAATGTAAAAAAATAAATAAAGTTCCTCAATATCCTTCTGTAAGAATTTTTAACACTACCCTTTCGAAAAAAGCGAGGGAAGTATGGGGACCTCTCTTCGCAAAGTACAACCTTAACATCGTCTTCGAAAACCACGACCACGCCTACAAAAGGACCAAACCTCTTCTTAACGGAGTTCCTGTCCGACAAAACGAGAAGGGAACCATCTTTTTAGGTGATGGTTGTTGGGGTGTTAAGCCCAGACCTGTCCGAACTGATTTGGAGGAGGTTTATGAGGTGGCGAAAAGTAATAGTTATGTTCTTTCTGTTTTTTTGAATGTTTCTCTTTTTGATTTTAAAGCAGTTGGATTAGATGGGAATGTTTTTGATAAGTTTCAATATCAAAATTGATAGATATTAAATAAGTTCTTAGCAGATCTTTTCTTTTTTTCCTGAGACAATCAATTTCTTTTGAAAGCAATTTATAATTTCTTATTTTCTTCAAGAATCAAAAAAAATAAACAAAAAAGAAAACTAATGCAATAATTAAACTAAAATCCCTTTATTTCTAAAATAAAAATTTTTTTCACTATTCCCAAAAGATTCATCCCATTTTGTTTATCAAATTCCTCCATTTCTTGCAAATGGTGCCTATAATTAAAATATTGTGGATATATTGTATGATGGGATTCTTTATTATTGTCTGATTGTCTGATTCATAAAATTATTGAGAAAATATATTTAAAAAAATGGTTATACTAAAAGGGGTAAATGTATCAAGAAAATAAAAAATCTTATCAAATGCACTAATGGTAAAATTATCTTTTCCATTTTTATTTCAATAAAAGATTTCTCAATGAATAAATTTAAAAAAATTTTATCTATTCATGAATTGAATGGATTATCTATCCATTCTCTCAGATTCTTTCATGTTATATGCATCTGAGGAAATTTGGTTATATATTTCTATATTATCAGCAATATAATGAATTTAAAATCCAAACTGAAGATGATATAATT